>JAVTVY010028566.1:0-11549 GCA_036873755.1 Hanleya hanleyi
CCCTCTATGGGATTGCCCTAACCCTAACCTGGTTACATGCTTCCCTCTATGGGATTGCCCTAACCTGGTTACATGCTTCCCTCTATGGGATTGCCCTAACCTGGTTACATGCTTCCCTCTATGGGATTTCCCTAACCTGGTTACATGCTTCCCTCTATGGGATTGCCCTTACCTGGTTACATGCTTCCCTCTATGGGACTGCCCTAACCGGGTTACATGCTTCCCTCTATGGGACTGCCCTAACCTGGTTACATGCTTCCCTCTATGGGATTGCCCTAACCTGGTTACATGCTTCCCTCTATGGGATTGCCCTAATCTGGTTACATGCTTCCCTCTATGGGATTGCCCTAACCTGGTTACATGCTTCCCTCTATGGGCATGTGAATATGCATGTTACAATTTTGTACTTCTGAGAATGTAACATATATCACAGTTTATATGGAATGATAAAACTAAAATGAGCTTAACTCTTGGTAACTAGTTGACCTTGAAGCAAGAGCGGAGGGCTCACATATCCCAAACTGAATTGACAATAGTCAAACACAAGAACATCGTAGTTTCCTGCAAATGGATTCCGTTCAGACGAGAGAATTTTTCATGGAGGAAGAAAAAAGTGATGAAGTATACCTTTGTTCTTGAGTTAATAAACAGGTATGAAGTTCATAAAGAACTCCCCCGTTAAATTACTAAATGTATGGTTTTTATTTCACAACAGTTTAAATGTAGCTATTTCAATCATGGGATTCAACTCCACAGGACAAATATACATGTAGGGATGAGAACTGAATATTTCAACCGAACACATAAAGTTAGCTAAACTTGTTTCAGTTTTGGCGGACTGTGACATTGACCTTCGACAAATTGATCTCAAAATGTATGGCTCCTCTTTGCCATGCGAGTAATGTATACTCAAAGTTTGGAACCACTAGATACCTTGAAACTAGAGATATCGCATGGACAACACATGTTAATGGATGAATGAACAGAATACAACATCGCATTCCATGAACTCGTCTTCGACAGGCATATGAAAATGCGACTTTGAATAATTTCAGTGACCTTGACCTTTGACCCACATTTTGGTATGTAGCACATCATGTCCCTCTTAGTTATTTTTAATGATTTTATGATTTTGGGGTCACAGTGACCTTGACCTTTGACCTTGACCTAACTTTTGGAACATGATACATCGTCTTCCTTCAATGTATCAATGGACACAAAATAAGATTTTATTAATTTCATGATTTTGGGAGTCCGTGACATTGACGTTGGGCCTTGACCTACATTTTGGTACATGACAAACCTTCACAAAATAATTTCTCAATGGACAAAAAAACCCATGATTTTTAACAATTCCTGATTTTGGGGTCACAGTGACCTTGACCTCGACCTAATTTCTGGACACTTCATTTCCCCTTATTGAATCCACTCACATTTTTTTATTTATTTTTAATGATTTCCTGATTTTTAGGTCACATTGAACTTTGCCCTTGATTCAGGGGTCACCGAGACTTCCGTCTGCAGCAATACAATGCTCTACATACGGCACTGCTGGGAGACGCACCAATTTTTTTTGTCTGCAGCAATGCACTGCCCCACATACGGCACTACTGGGAGATGGACCGAAAGTATTGTCTACAGCAATATTGTATTGTCTACAGCACTACAAGTTTCTAAACACGGTACTATTGGGAGATGCACCGAGACTTCCGTCTGCAGCAGTACAATGTCCTACACACGGCACTACTGGGAGACGCACCGATTATTTTGTCTGCAGTAATACAAGTTTCAACACACGGCATTACAGGGAGATGCACACAGACTTCCGTCTGCAGCAATGCAATGCTCTACATACGGCACTACTGGGAGATGCACCAAATTTTTTGTTTGCAGCAATACAAGTTTCAACACAGCACTACTGGGAGACTCACCAAGATTTCTCTCTGCAACAATACAATGCTATAGACAAATCACTACTGGGAGACGCACCCATATTTTCCCTCTGCAGCAATACAATGCTCCATATACCACATTACTGAGAGACGCACCGAGACTTCTCTCTGCAGCAACACAAGGATGAATTATCGGCAAAATAATTCGCGCTTAATCATGTCTTCTTTGTCACTTGCATGTTCCTAGAAATTACAATAAGCAACTAGAAAAAAAAACAGCACGCTAATTTATGAAAAATGATTCAATTTTCTCCGATGCCGGCTTTTCAGTGGAATTCATGTTAAAGGTGTCTCCCTGTTCAAAACTAGCTAACAAATATCATCGTCATTGTGGAGTTAATCCATGTCTCATAATTGTTTCAGCTGTGTAGGTATTATCGTAGCAGTTTAAATACGCAATTTAATATAATGAATATACCTTTGGGCATATCTTCGAGGCAAAAAGTACATGCATGTACTCTGCATAGTTACCTTGCTTGATTACTGCGAGACGCACTACTGAGAGGCGCACCGCTACTGCCAGACGCACCGGCTGCGGGGCTGCAGTCATCCCCTTCTCAGCATTCCTGTAGACATAGTGTAGCTCGTCTTCTCACGGTCACGTCCAACGAATGAACACGAAAGGAACTCAAATTAACGGAATGAAACCATAAGTCGTGAATTTCATTCACTCCCAAATCTATATGAGTAACTCGCGATTCGGGTTCTGCTTGAAATACAAACGACATTGAAAAAAATATTACGGAGAATTTTTAGTTTCCCTCTTCACAAAAGGGTTTAGGCCGAGTAAAACTCGGTTAGTCAACCACGTAACCCAGAAACTCTGGCTGTGATAGGTGAATATAGGTAAGGGGGCGTGGCATTCCTATCACAGCCCAGAGCGCGCCTAGGTTAAATTTTAGCGATAAAAATTTATGCGCGAAAAGCGGCTTTTCGCTGACGAAAATAACGAAACGGGAGAGAAAAAATATGCCAATTTGATACAGTTTGACCGACCTGAGCTTCTTTAACCATGTACCATCTCTCATGACTGTTTTGATGCTGACAAAATGTGATCAAATGTGTGAGAAAAAACTTCCATTGATTTTAACGTTTTCGCGCCTTCAGAATATGACCTTGATCTCGTGACCTTTCTGATCACGTGAATAAACACGCCACGTCGCTATTGGTTCTTGATGACGTGAGTCAAAAGGTCAACCTTATTCTGCGCATGTCCCTGTAAACTATGGCGGAAGAAACACAACGGCAAAATGACAAAATCCGTGTTTGATGGCAGATTCCATCTAATTAAAGGAGTCATTAGGTGGTTGTCATAGTGCTGGAGATGCCAAATCATATTATTTATTCGACAAAATGCTTTTTGTGCCTCTGTCTCAATTCCCCACGCCGTGTGCAGTTAAAGATCTCGAGCGACTGACGTCTTATTTATTTTTTTCCTTTTCGGTCTGTATAAGTGATTCGGGCTAAGGGGTCAGCAACAACAGCCAGAAAAAAATAGACTCCTTAGCCGATGTTTTCGGGCTAGTCAACCACGTTGTCCTAGTTCCTCATTAAAAGCTTTGATTTCTGGAGTTGGTTATCGCAATGATGAAAATTTGAATGTTTTGCATTTTTCAAGATTGTTATACTTACAACGAACCAAAAGGCTGTTCACAATGTAATGGCCTTGAACGAATTTGTTGTTGTTGTTCGAACGAACCACGGGTGAAATATCATAACAACCCGAATAAATCTCGCCACAACAAGTGGGTCGTGACTTCGCGCGCTATACCCGTTCCCGTCCAGTGCAAAACTACGAACTAACGGTGGAGGAAACCCGGACCAGCGATATCTACGTGGGCGGAGACCGGGGTTGGTTGCAACAGTTGTCAGAAAGTGTACTCTAAAATATAACCATTTTCCCCATCTGATGTTATTCTGTTCCAGCATATTGGTACAGTAGGACGGGCTAGTAGGAACACGCCTCACATAATTGACTGGCATGATCAAGTTCAGGTTCAAGTTCGGTTCGTAATTTTCCCCTTTGAGAGAGGCACATCCTTACGGAGTACATATTAATATACAATCAATTAGGAACCACTCAACATTTTATAGCTCCACTATCGTGCTGTGAAGTGAACATTTATTATACAATTCTACAATTGGACGAACTACTATCTTGAAAGTACATTTATACAATTCTACAATTTGGACGAACTACCACCCTGAAAGTGCTGTGATAGTCTAACCATGTGAGCTTCCTAGCGGTGTATGCGACGTACTACTGTGAGTGGATTTATATAGCGGTCACTGAAAGACACCCAGGTACTTTATTCCCCCAAGTGCCTCCGCTGGCGAAGGTCTAGCGTAGCAACTAGTTCCACCATCAGTCCATATTACCCTGGACACCGAGCGTGTCGTGGCCGAGTGGTTAGGATGTTTGACTCTGATCCGGAGTGCTACAGCTGGCGTGGGTTCGCGCCTCGCCAGTGACCGCTTACATACATACTCGCCTATTCACAAGGCGCTGGACTGATTCGGTGTCCAGGGTAAAATGGACTGATGGTGGAACTAGTTGCTACACTAGACCTTCGCCAGCGGAGGCACTTGGAGAATAAAGTACTTGGGTGTCTTTCAGTGACCGCTATATAAATTCACTCACAGTAGTACATCGCATACACCGCTAGGAAGCTCACATGGTTAGACTATCACGGCACTTTCAGGATGGTAGTTCGTCCAAATTGTAGAATTGTATAAATGTACTTTCAGGATAGTAGTTCGTCCAATTGTAGAATTGTATAATAAATGTTCACTTCAAAGCACGATAGTTGAGCTATAAAATGTTGAATGGTTCCTAATTGATTGTATATTAATATGTACTCCGTACGAAGGTGCCTCTCTCAAAGGGAAAAATTACGAACCGAACTTGAACTTGATCCCGACATACTGGCAGAGCCACATGACGTCACAGTATAGTCTTCCGGTTAACCTATTCTAAAGCACATACCAAGAATCTAACGATTCGTGATATGTGTTGTATCTCAGGTACGCTTTTATTTTACCTGTTCATGTGGCAACTTGGATGATATGACCACACGGTCCCTAGCACCGGCATAAGCGGTATTAGATACAAATCTAGAGAGCTATGATGAAAATGCTCTGACCCATTTTCATCACATTCTTGAATATACTCCGTAACCCGTGAAGATATTTACCTCACATGTATCCCTATGGGTAGCTGTTGGCGCAAATCCGAGAAAATCTTTTATTATATTTTCATGTATCCATGTTTGACATTGCAGAATACGAAGCAACAAACTGCTTTCAAGTAGAAGAATTCCAGGAAACTAGAGAGTTTCAAAACAACAGGAACACACACAAAAACACCCACAGAAATCGCCAGGGTAAGAGAAGGCAATGCATTTACAATATAGATGTTTAACGTTAATAAAGACACTGAACATATCAACAACACTCAGATAACTTATCACCATCATGTTGAATTTTCAAGGCCATACCATCATATCACTGACAGAATTGCATCAAAGTTTTAGATACTATCGTAATCATATTTTAAACAATAATCATATGTTTAAGTTTCAAATGCTTTTCTAAAGGCTGGCTCACTTGAAATTGAGTTTATAATTACACCCAAACATATTTGGCACTGATGTGTTCAAACCATGTTTAAAAAAGAGCACAAGGGGCTTCAATATACGCCCGTAAATCTGGAATTACACTGGTCCAAATTTTAGGTTGTTTAATAGCTTTCATTCCAATGGGTAGCTAGCAATGCAGAGAAAGGTCTACGATTTTGTGCTTCTGAGAAAGTAACATATATCAAATGATATATTGAATGATAAACTAAAATGAGCTTAACTCTGAGTAACTAGGTGACCTTGAAACAAGAGCCGAGAGCTCACATATCCCACACTGAAATTGACAATAGTCAAACACAAGAAACTAGTTGTTTTCCTTCAAACAGATTCCTTCCAGATGGAAGAAAGTGTGAAAGAAGTTATCAAGTAAACCTTTGTTCTTGAGTTAATAAACAGGTATACTGTTCATAAAGTGTTCCTCTCCCACTTAAATGTTCCAGTTTTACCAGAAAATGTGATATTTGATGTCGACTGAATCGTTATTTGAGCATTTAAAACGCATTTTTTACCTTATCTTTATTGGTATTTATACCTTAGATGGCATAATATCTCTATTCTTTGTAAAACTGTTCAGCTTGGCTCAAGTTTGTGATGGATCAGCCATCGGCAGATTCGTTGCTAAGAGCGACGAGATCAAAACAACACAAGGGGAGTAACTCTGCTGGCCAAATAGAAAAAAAAACGTCTTTTTGGATGGTTGTCTCCCCTTATAATTTTTTTACTGAGGTTCTCCAGCTATTATATATTAATGTTTATAGTTTAAAAAGAATATAAATACAGGATGACTATTGTCGGCTTCCGTTGCCATTGAATTTATTTATTTGTTTCATTCATGATTTGATGGATTTCTGTATTTATTTTTCTTATTTTAACTTTATTTAGTTATATCCCACAAATATCATCGTATTATAGATCTTCCTGCCAGGGTTGCTAAAATATTGATTTTTTCCATGTGTATCCATTGATTTTTTCCATGTGTATCCAATGTTAAAATTAGTGAAGGGGGGGGGGGGTGTCAAAAAATCCCAGATTTTGGGCTTGCGTACTTTAAAATTTGGACCAGCGTAATTCCATATTGATGAGCATTTATTGTAGCCCCTTGGGTCTTGTTTAAACCTGTTACATAACTTGATTAATAATATCAACCCAGACAATCATATTGCACGGATATTAATGGATGAATGGGTGGATAGATGGACAGAACTCACCATCGTATCACACAACCAGGTAGATGGAAATGTGACTTTTAACGATTTCTCGATTTTGGGGTCACAGTAACCTTGACCTTTGACCTTGACCTAGATTTTGGTATATGACACATCGTCTCCCCTTAAAGTATCAATCGACAATTGACAACAAAAATCATGATTTTTAACAATTTCATGATTTCGAGGACACCGTGACCTTGACCGTTAATCCACATTTTGGTACGTAACATATCGTGTCTCCCTAAATGTATCTACTGGCAAAAAATTGTGGGGTCACAGTGACCTTGGCATTTGACCATGACCTAAATTTTGGTACATGGTATGTGAAAAGTTACAGACTGTTGACTGGGCAGTGATCATTATGTCACAAACCGGTGGTAACCTTTCAGTAACTGGATGATATCTGCATGGTAACCACCTGGTAACAGAATTAAATTTATGTTCACAGATCATTAAGCACTTCAGTAACCGCTCAGTAACTGAGCAGTAGTGGCCAATGACTGGCAGGTTACTGTTCAGTTGAAATCTGAACAGTACTGTAAGGGGACCTTTCCTGTCAGTTGCCTTCATGGTCTAAATGAACAGTAACCTGCCAGTTTCTGGCTAGTAACCAGTCTGTCACGGATTGCCTGTGTATCCGTTTAACAAGTTTCTCAATAATAGTATGTGACGTCGATTAAGCTAGTTACACATGATCTTACAAGCGCTATCAAGTGAGATATACATACGCCATATACATGCCATTCTGAAACATTGATCTACAGCCTGGTGGTGGGCTTAATATTTGTGTTACCCTTGGCGCCACGGGGCACAAATTTACCACACTATATATTTGAGTAAATCTCTACCAGAGAATATGAAAATGACTGCCAAAATGACATCGCAATAATGTAATCTTCGGTCTATTTTTGGGGCTAAATTTTCCATATTATGTGTTTTTTTTTAAACATATAAATAACATAGAGGATACGTCGATGTTTAGATATTTAAACGTTCGGGTTCTTGTAGTAAAGAAAAAATGGAAAAAATTGACGGAGAACCATCTGGGGACAACTTATGTCCGTTATCTTAAATTTCCGCATGATGGCTTGCATCAGTGAGTATGGAAATGTTCTCTGAATGACCTCAATATTATTAGTTAAGAAGTCTGTTAGAAGGAGGAACATACTGCTCCCCGAGGCCAGTTGGGTTTAGAACGAATTTTCCTCTCTCAAATGTTCTAATATTCTTATAACATATCGTGATGAATAATAAATATCGAAACAGGGAAACAATACGATTAGGGGTTTCACAGCACCCAGTACGACATCATGATGTCAAGAAAGTACTTTCGAACGTATCACACGTATGTCTCAATCTGTGAGAACTAGGCCACGCCCATTGAGACTTTTTTGAACTAAATAAACGTTGCTGGGAGAAGAAGAAAACGAAGATTTAATATTTAAACAGTTTCGTCGACTATATCCGTAGTACTATAATACGTGTTACATGTAGTTGACATTGTCAATTTTCGTATCGTATTTACACGAAATTAGTGAGGGGAATTCCCTGTAAACTTCCCAGTGGAGGTCATACGTGCCGTTTCGTCTGGACATTTCTATGTAGGTCATGGGCGTGTACGTTGTATTCAGGAGCTTCATATATGTTCAGGAAAGTAAACCACGAAGCTAGGCATAACTTAGATCGAAGCTACATGTTGCAAACGGGTTTTGTGTCTTAAATCAGTTCACGTGGAACAGAAAGTATCTATCCGTATTAAGCAATCCATAAAGGTGAGTATTTTCACTTATAAAACTCATCATTCAGTACGGTTGACGGTATACTTATCGTGATATTTTCCAGGTTTACTAAGGTTATTTCTCATAATACTTTCTCAATCAAAACGAAACATGCCACATTGCAGGTCGACTGTAGCACCGTTAAATGTGAAAATTACACAACACCTGATATTTAGCCTACCATCACCAGATGTTGGGCTGTTCAAATCAATTTTCGTCCGTGGTCCGTCCCTCCGTTGGCAGTCCGTTCGTAAACAATTCTTGTTATCGCGATTTCTCAGGAAATACTGCATGGATCTTTCTCAAATTTGGTACACAGATTCCCCTTGGGGTCTAGTTGTGCAGGATGCCTTTTCTGGTCCGATCAAAAAATCCAATATGGCCACAAGGCGGCCATCTTGGATTACCCCATGAAACTTTGTTATCGCGATTTCTTAGGAACAGATGCATGGCTCTTTCTCAAATTTGGTACACAGGTTCCCCTTGGGGTCTAGTTGTGCAAGATACCTTTTCTGGTCCGATTCGAAATTCAACATGGCCACAAGGCGGCCATCTTGGATGTCCCCATGAAACTTTATCGCGATTTCTCAGGAAGTACTGCATGGATCTTTCTCAAATTTGGTACACAGATTTCCCTTCGAGTCTAGTTCTGCAAAATACCTTTCCTGGTCCGATTCGAAAATCCAATATGGCCAGCAGGCAGCCATCTTGGATTTCCCGATGAAACTTGGTATCTTGAATTCTCAGGAAGTACTGCATGGATCTTTCTCAAATTTGATACACAGGTTCTCCTTGGAGTTTACTTGTGCAAGATACCTTTTCTAGTCCGATTCGAAAATCTAATATGGTCACCAGGCAGCCATCTTGGATTTCCCCATGAAACATTGTTATTGTCATTTCTCAGAAAGTACAACATGGATCGTTCTCAAATTTGGTACACAGGTTTCCCTTGGAGTCTAGTTGTGCAAGATACCTTTTTCGGTATGATTTGAAAATTCAATATGGCCACCAGGCGGCCATCTTAGTTTTCCCCATGAAACTTTGTTATCGTGATTTCTCAGGAAGTACTGTATGGATCTTTCTCAAATTTGGTACACAGGTTCCCCTTGTGGTCCACTTGTGCAAGATACTTTTTTCGGTCCGTTTCGAAAATCCAATATGGCCACCAGGCGGCCATTTTGAATTTCCCCATGAAAATTTATCGTGAATTCTCAGGAACTAATGCATGGATCTTTGTCAAATTTGGTACACAGGTTTCTCTTGTGGTCTAGTTGTGCAAGGCAGCTTTTCTGGTCCGATTCCAAAATCCAATATGATCACCAGGTGACCATCTTGGATTTCTCCATGAGATTTTGTTATTGCGATTTCTCAGGAACTATTGCATGGATCTTTTTCAAATTTGGTACACAGGTTCCCCCTGCTGTCTAGTTGTGCAAGATACCTTTTCTGGTCTGATTCGAAAATCCAATATGGCCCCTAGGCGGCCATCTTGGATTGCCCCATGAAACTTTGTTTTGGTAATTCGAAGTACTGCATGGATCTTTCTCAAATTTGGTACATAGGTTCCCCTTGGGGTCTAGTTGTGCAATATACCTTTTTCGGTCCGATTCGGAAATCCAATATAGCCATCAGGCGGCCATTTTGGATTTCTCCATGAAAATTTACTGTGATTTCTCAGGAAGTACTGCATGGTTACTGCGTGTTTCGATCCAAGGGAGATAATCAGGATTCAGAGACTTTCAAAGTTTCAACATTACTGCACGGACCAGATCCCTTCAGTATTAAGTTTTGTACCGTCTTACTATTTTCGAGCATGGTATCTTAAAAGAGATATCTCAAATTAGCCCAGTAAACAGAACAGAATTAGCATTCGTTCCTAATTATAAAATCTCAAGTATGTTTCATAGCTCATGCCAAAGTGTCAAAGAGATTTGTCTTTGCTTCCAGTACCCAAAGATGACATGTGCAAAAAAAATAAAAAATACTACAAAACGAAGACGAAGGACACTCCGGACATTCACTTTCAGACTAACTTTGCTCATTTCACTTGTACTACAACAACCGACATCAAGTACAGTTTCCAGAAATCTTGAAACTTTTGAAACTTAGAAAGATAATATCTTGGTGTTTTCCAGTGCCCCATTTTCGATCTGCAAATTCTGCAAACAAAATTACAAATCAATCATCTGTTCTTAGTAACAATGGACAAAAATATCCTCTTGTCATTAGCTTACAATTATCGGACGATGGTGAGCGCCAAGATCCTTCAGGATCTCTCGTTTGTTGTTACAATTGTGAAAAATTATGGTCACAAATGAAAAGAACAGAAATACAATATATGTAAAAATACGAGAGATCCTGAAGGATCTTGGCGCCCACCATTGTCCGATAATTGTAAGCTAATGACAAGAGAATCTTTTTGTCCATTGTTACTAAGAACAAACGATTGATTTGTAATTTTGTTTGGAGAATTTCGAATTTGAGCGAAAAAGATCGAAAAAGGGACACTGGAAAACACCACGATATTATCTTTATAAGTTTCAGGAGTTTCAAGATTTTTAGAAACTGTACTTGATGTCGGTTGTTATAGTAAAAGTGAAATTAGCAAAGTAAGTCTGAAACTGAATGTCCGGAGGATCCTTCGTCTTCATTTTGCAGTATTTTTTTGCATGTGTCATCATTGGGTACTGGAAGCGAAAACACATCTCTTTGACACTTTGACATGAGCTATGACACATACGTACCTAAGATTTTGAAATTAGGAACGAATGCTGATTCCGTTCTGTTTACTGGGCTAGTTTGAGATATCTGTTTTAAGATACCATGCTCGAAAATAGTAAGATGGTACACAACCAAATACTGAAGGGATCCGTTCCGTGCAGTAATATTGAAACTTTGAAAGTGTCTGAATTCTGATTATGTTCCTTGGATCAAAACGCACAATAGTATACACTTGTCGAGTTGTGACGTCAC
>JAVTVY010028567.1:0-106596 GCA_036873755.1 Hanleya hanleyi
AGGCTTCAAGAATGGTGGCCAGATCCGATTTTGTTCCGGAACGCATCTGGCCATACTGAGCCAATGCTGGTGATGATGGCTGATTTTCGTGCCGAAAGAAGTCGTCGAGATCACAACCACGATCAGTTCACCTTCGCGACATGCTTAGCCTTGGAACTAAACATCCTCAGCTGGCAAAGGAATTTGAAAATGGGAACGGCTCGACATTGTCTGGGATGAATACATCCATGACAGTCTGGAATCAATGACGAGAAGCAAACGTGGAAAAGGTGTGCGAAGACGCGTGGAACCAAACAACAGAATTCCTGGAAACTGGAATGCCTTCCTTAGGGTTGATGAAAATAAGGCAGAGCTGTTCCGTTTCCTTGCAGAACTGTCTTTAGGTTTACATGCTGGAGGCAAGCAAGTCATCTCGACACGAGGACAATGCATGGATATTTATATAGATATGCTATATTGTTTTTTTTTTATTCCTCATCAAGCGTCGATGATCATTACATAAATGTTTTGTGTCTTTTCTGGGATAGAACAAGCCCCTTGGGGTTTTATTCCCGCCAAAATTATATATAATCGGCACCATTTAAGAATATTTATTTATGACTTCTATTCTGAATGCCATTGATGTACATGTGCGATGTTAATATTGGTGAATAAATTCAATTCAATTCATTTCAACAAGGTGTCGTGTGCAACTCTGATATCGATATTCTCAACCTATCACCATGTTCACATGAAGAAGCCGATACAAGGATCTTACTTCATGCAGCGGAATGTGCTATGCAGGGATTCAATACAGTCATGATTAGAACTGTAGACACGGATGTGATGATCATAGCTATCTCCATGTTTCAACATCTGGGAATAAATGAACTATGGATTGCATTTGGAAGTGGGAAGAATTTGCGCTATGTTCTCATACATGAGATTGTGAATCAGCTAGGACCAACAGAGGCACGGCCTCTAATAGCGTTCCATGCCTTTACAGGGTGCGATCAGACCTCTTCGTTCGCTGGCAGAGGTAAAAACACAGCGTGGGCAACATGGAAGGTGTATGATGAAATCACATCAGCATTTGTTGCACTGAGTTCAATGCCTACAGAAGACAGATTGAAGAAGATCATGCCAGAGATTGAGCGTTTCGTTGCACTCATGTACGACAGAACGAGTACCTGCACAACTGTCAATGAAGCGCGCAAAGATCTATTCACCAGGAAAGGACGAAGTATTGAGAATATACCACCAACATATGGAGCCCTGGTTGAGCACACAAAACGGGTAGCATACCAGGTCGACATCGGGCCTTACAGGCTAGTCTTTTGTGTTAAATGCCGTCATTTACATCTGACGACGATACAGCTCACCAATCTCCAATGTACGAGTTGTCACAGCGAAACAGCTCACCAATTACCAGTATACGAGTTGTCAGAGCATTTCCATCATAGCTCTCTAGATTTGTATCTAATACCGCTTATGCCGGTGCTAGGGGCCGTGTGGTCATATCATCCAAGTTGCCACATGAACAGGTACAATAAAAGCGTACCTGAGATACAACACATATCACGAATCGTTAGATTCTTGGTATGTGCTTTAGAATAGGTTAACCAGAAGACTATTCTGTGAAGTCATGTGACGCAGTCAGTATGTCGGCACCTCTTCCCACTTCCCTTATATGTGTTGTAATTGTTGGGGACAGTCCCTTACACCAGATCCTATATTGCCGTCTCCTGCTGAATGGGGATGGACTAGATCAGCTAACGGACCATGGCAACCTTATTGGACAATGCTCCCAGAAGCATCGAAGGCAATTCAGCAGTTGATCAAATGTGGCTGTAAACTGACGAATGGATGCCGCGAACGCTGCAAATGTGTAAAAGCAGAACTCAAATGTACCAGCCTGTGTTCATGCAGTGGTGACTGTGAACGCGATTAGTCATCCTCATGCAGTGGACAGTTCTCTTAACTACTGGTGCGCAACATTCTATTCTTTACCCTGGCTGTAAGACGAAAAACACAAGTTGTACAGCATTGCATAAGAAGATTCTTATGAAGTGGCGGCCATCTTGAATTTTTAAGTGTCAATCGAGTCTAGATTGTCGAGTGCATATTCCCTCATAAAATACATCACAACTCAAAGCTGCAAGACGAAAAATACAAGTTGTACAGCAATTCATAAGAAAATTCGTATGGAGTGGCGGCCATCTTGAAAATGGCGGCCATGTTGGATTTTTCAAATGGCCCCATATCTGATTTTTTTCTGTTAGTCAAACTCTATCATTCCTGAAAGTTTCATGCTTGTTGCCAAAATGGCACAATTTTTTCACCAAACTGCTGGACTACTTATACTTATTTTCAACTTAAACAAACTATGTCTAGATAAAACTACTGGCCTCCCCTCAAATCCGTTACCACCAAGACAGACAGTTGACATATCATGGGGTTTTGAAAATCAATTTAAAAGTGGTTGTAATGTGTAAAATCAAGCTAGCTTTTCAATAAAATGTTTTATATTTATATTGTCAAAACTACAACATCTCCGGCAGTTTCATCTATATTAAACAAAATTAAATTGATTCCTAACGAATAGTAAGAATTAGATTTGATTTGAGCTGAATTCACTTCAGGATCATAGGATCAGAATAATCGTGACTTTTGCAGAATGTAAACTATTGTATTTGTCATCATGTTAGCAATGCGAGGTTGAACCAAAGTTCCTTCTCTCCACTCCTCCAACTCCCACAAAACTGCTGCATAGTGTGGGAGAGATGAAAATCCTCATCTCCGCATCCTCAAGAAAATACAGCCCCACATTTGTTACTTAAGAAGAGCATAATGCACTCACCGATTGGGCAGCATTTGTTGGTAGGCTACTGATTACAAGCGTCTAGTCCGTCATTCATAATCCAGCCGTCGTCCATTAGAGAATATCCGCGTCCATAATCCAAAGACCTATTCCATTTCCATATAACAGTATTAGCACCAATTCAAAAAGACAAAAGTATACATAAACATAGGCTTGTTTCCTGCAAGAGAGAAGCGGTCAACAATTTTCAATGATGCCGGCAAGACATCATGATGTTCCAAAATATCAAATCCGTATCGCTGATCAGTATTCTTAATCCATAATATTCGTTATAGAGTCGTCATCTAAAAATGATGTACCTCAGTCACGCTTTTATTGTGACTGTTCATATGAGTACCATGAGGATCTTGAAGTACATGGGTTCATACGGCCCCTAACCCCGGGTTAAGCGGAATTAGACACAAGTTACGAAACGTAACGCCATAGATCTTGCACGCTACGCTCGTATTTTGCTATCAGCATGCGATATGTATCGCCAAATTTGAAAACTTTGAGTGGAGGCGCTTGGTGGAATAGCCCTGTTTTATAAGTTTCTGCAACAATGTTTTGTGACGTTGATTAAAATCGTCACATTTAACACAGGATCTAGCAAATGCTACTAGCGAGATATGTATACGCCATATGCAGGTCCCACTGGAATATTACTGTCCAGAAAGGGATAGTTTACGATGTCGAAATTGTAATCATCTCTTTTGTCATAAAGTCGACGAGAGAGAATGCCCGCTTCATTTTTATAGAGATAGAGATCTAAATATGATGTGCCTGTAGGGCTATCTGTAGTTTCCTTCAAATCCAGTGATGGTGGATATATATCCTTCACTGCGTCATTTATATAGCGATTATCCACAGCGAGGAGATCGTCTATATAGCGTTTGGTGAATGAGAAGGAACGGGCTTTGAATGGATCGGTTTTTAAAAGCGCATGCATATAGTCATATTCATAAGAGAACAGATACAGGTCAGCCAACAGGGTGCACAATTAGTACCCATTGGAATACCTATATGCTGCTGATATATTGTGTTGCCAAATTTCACATAGATATTTTTAATGAGAAATTCAAGCAACTCTATAAACAAAGAAACATCCCATGAATGATATCTCTTGTATGTAGTCGAGCTAAAGAATGCTTTATGGCTTCCGACATTAATATATCTACGATCAGTTTTCATGAACACAGATACTATTAATGAACTTATACGGTCAATAAGGTCCTCATGAGGGATTGTAGTATAGAGAGTCGAGAAATCCCATGTGGATACATGTCTGTACGGTATGTGACCTTTAGCATCAAGTTCTTCCGTAAGACATTTTGAGTTTTTCAATATCCACATACATTCAACGCCAGAGTTCTTAGAAATAGTGGCGCAATACCTTTCCCAAAATGCTTTTACCTCTTGAAGGGCCCTCGTCAATAGGGTTGAAAGAAGCTTGGTGGTGCAGCTTCTAGAACCAGCTATGAATCTAGCTTTGTATGGTGATTTATGCATTTTGGGAGTCCAGTATATTTTTGGTATGTCGCTATGATTGGTTGGAAGACAAATACCTCTTTCCTTGAGAAACTTTTTGTGATTGTTAAATAAATCTTCCAGAGTAAATGCAGTTTGGGAGTAAGTAGACGTATTTGATGAAGATATGTCTACACTCAATTCTTTAACCAGCAATTCTTTAATAGTAATATTTACATATGAATATTATATTATTCGGAGCTTTGTCTGCTGGGACTATGACGAATTTACTCTGGAGATTTGCTAGAACTTCTTGCGAATTGAGGTTTCTCAGTACTTGTTTTGCTAGGGGAAGAGAACTTCTGTCAATATGGCGGATTGTTTCAATGACCTTGCTCTTGGTGAGGTCCAGCCAATCAGCGAGTACTGTAGGTTCAACTTTTTCTCGCTTAGACCAATCAATAACGTACTGTTCTAATGCAGGCAGGACTATCTTCTGGTCCGCCTTCAGATTTATTCTTCTTGGCTCTCTATATTTAGGTCCTTTCATCAGGAGTATTTTCAGATCCTTATCACTCACCACATCAAGGTCACCAGTCACAATATGTTTGCATGGTGTATAGATAAAGTTCGACAATTCACAATCGCAACTATAGCCTCCTGACGTGTATAAGTTCCAGTCAAACTCCTTGACAGCATTGGAGTAATTGAATATTTTGGTGGCTATAGATTTAGTATACTTATATGAAATGCAAGGAGGTTTGGGGATGTCCCATAGCATCACCTCATCCAGGAGAGAATGCGCCTGAAAGATAATTGAATAACTTCTGTTTATGACAAATACTCGACTATGATTGCGTGCAAGGCAGTAAGAATGATATTGGTCAACCACATCCATTTCTGATCACATCGACAATGATAGTGGTCAACTACACCCACTTCTGACCACCTAGACAATAATAGTGGTGAACTACACCCAATTCTGACCACCTAGACAATGATAGTGATCAACTACACCTACTTCTGACGACACAGACATCGATGCGATTTCATTTAGTAAATAAATAATAATCAGAATTCCAGTTTGGGAATATGCACATACATACGTCAGATGCTGCTTCTCTTTAGATGTAGTCTTGCTATTCCAATCAATTTTTCGCTGCTAAAACATCTTACCTACCTTGACGTTGATCAGTGATGCCACGCAAAGTATCGCTATCATCATAGCAGCAAATGCAAGAAGACCAATAAATATTTGTAACATCATGTAAGGTGTATATTTCCCTGTAGCGGTAGCATATAGGTTAAGACAGAACACTGGAACAGTCATTGTCACCTGGAGCAGGATGTAGCCCGACAAGAGGTTGTCAGCGTTCGACAACAAATTACATACGTCCTCGTATTGTCGCCGAGATTTTTCCAACATGGCTGCCATATCAGACTCCATTGCAACGGAATGGCGCATCATTTTCAATTTTTCATAACATCTGTTGAATTCATGCCACAACATGTAGCACGCAAAGAAGAAAACGAAACATGTAACTGTGTGTATTAATGTAAGTGATGTCAAATCCAGCAACAACATGGCCAACGCGGCGAAATACCAATTCGACTGAACCGTGTACGGGGCTAGGAGACAAATTTCCCCAGATCTGATCTCCTCGATGGTAGATAAGATTACCACTGCAAGTAAAACTACCGATGTTGTTATTCCAAGTATTCCATACAGCAGATTACCAGTTCGTCTGTTTGCCTTTGAAACGTAACTAGACACGCCATATTTATCTTGTAGGACTCCAAACGATGCCACGAAAGTACGCAAGTGTCGAGAGTTAGCAGAAAGAGACGAAGCCCGCAAAAGCACAGCAAAGACCATGTAAATCGCGACGCTAATGTTCACAGCCGAGAAGCCATTGCCGTTTTGGAAACATAGCATATACCTGGACACGTTCAACCAATGGATCACATTTATGAATACGCAGTAAATCGCCAACAGGTAGCCAGATCTACTTTTCATATGCTTGACATCAACGAAGATACCCGCTAGCTTAAACACTTTGACCACGGGCTGAAAAGCCGCCGGTAATTCGTTTCTCTGCATATTTTGATATGAAGTGTTTTCTCGCTTCAAGTATCGTTAAACGGTTGAGACAAGAGTCAATATGTCCCCTGTCTGACGAGTAATTCAGCGAATTTATAGATGAAACCGTAGCTAGGCGATTCGAATATATATCTAAACCAATGGTATATAATCTTTTTGTCGGCACCTGTGTATTCAGCCATCTTCTTTCAACAATATTTGACATCTGAAATATTAACAAGACTTTTATTGCAGTTAGTATGTATGGTATTTACTCACATGTGCGTGAACGTTGTCCTATTTGTGAGTCACGAAAGTCGGGATATTGTCTATGGAGAACTGTTTTATGATCAATAAACCAATGAATAAGGAATGAGTTTGACGAACGACATGTTTCTCTACTTCCCACGAAAATACTTTGTTGCAGAAAAATACTTATCTCTCATATCGATTCAATAATCTACGAACATCAGCACTGCAAAAAATAAAAAATAAAATAAAAAATAAATAAATAAACAATCATCGTGTTTCATCAATTTTCAATGTCATGTCTTCTTGGATTTTGGTACTAATAGTTCTACATAGAAATATCTTTCTGACCTGACTGCCCATTTTTCAAAATTTGCTCAATTTAGAAAATTTACAAACGCTACGCGAGATGTTGGTGATGAGCGTAACGAAATGACAACAGTCTTTATGTTACCCCACGTCCCCGATAATGTGGACCAGAAATGAATTACCGAAATGTGCAATGTATTGTTGCGTGCTACTTTCTGTGAATGACAAGTAATTGGCGAACAAACAGCATGATAAGTATATCCCGCGCCAAAACTTTTACGCATTTTCCCGCTAAATTCAATCTTGGTGTGCGTTTGCGTGGTGTTTGGATTTAAAAATTGTATAGTAATATGCTCAGTCGGTACCGTACAATTACAACCATTGGATACCGGTATTGAACTTCGTGTCTTCGCTGGTTTATAATAGCCACTACAGTTTCATCGACTGCATTGACTTCGTAACACAAAAATAATCTCCTAAAACTGGCGGTGCGTTCACAACTCTCACCTCTGCATGTCTCGCTAAATGTGACTGGTTAATGGGACAAGACCACTATTAATAATAGTCCCGATCCGTTGGCAACCTCGGCCAGAGAAGTGAATTGTTTTCAATATTTTTTCCAGTCTCTGTTGCGACGAATAATTGAAGGCCAGTGGTAGATGACTGGAGTATGATATGTGTTTGGTTTCGCTGTGAGTTTGATTTTAACTCAAGGGACCGCTTTCTGAAAGCAGAGAAAAAAGCCAAAATTATGACGTCATTTGTACGAGCGCGCATAACTCAAAATTTCGATGGGCGACCCCCGTCAAGAAGTCTGTTCGGTTGTAGCACTTGGATTAAAGTATTTCTGACCGAAAGATGGAAGTCGAGACTTAATTTATGAATCGAGGAGGTGCAATTACGTTAACAGTTTTTACATTGCCGCCAATATAAATTGTAATAGTGGTCTGACCCCTATTTACCAGGCTCAGAGCTCGCCAGCTAGCGCGCTTTGAGTGTGAGACAGTAGTAAGACGTGCCGTTAAAGTTAGACGTTTGTGATCCGCGTGATACAGACCTTCCAAGTACCTTGTCTACTGGCTGCAGAATTTATACTACAGCTAATATAAAGTACACATATTTTTAAAAACGCGTTTGAAACGCCTTCGGAACGCGTTTTATTGTTGTTGTTGATAAATAAACATTACTGAACGCGTTTTGTATTCGTTTCGTTTGCTTCTCACAGAACGCGTTTATGCCTCGCAAATGCGTTTAATCGTCGGTATGTTCAATCTTTCGTTTCGTTTCGAACGCGTTATGAACGCGTTTGAAAAGCGTTTTGAAAACGCTTTTGAAACGCGTCCGGAACGCGTTTTATTGTTGTTGTTGTTAAATAAACATTACTGTCCACACCACGGTTGCTTCGTCGGGCGAAAATATTATTTGGTCTGGTTTTTTTTATTCATTTGTACAATGGTTCGGCGACTGAGTGCTGATCAAAAGCTGCATGAAGGTCAAACGAAACGGTTTTTTTTCCGGCTCGGTATCACGCGCCAGACAAATCGTTTCGCTTGGTACGGGATTCCAAATATTGTTTCGCTTAGTGAACGAAACGATTTAAGCTTAGCGCAATATATAAACGAAACGATATCGGATAGTCCCATCATATCGCTAAGTTAAAAAAGCGTTCCGTTAGCTAGCGTTTAGAAATACCGGTAATTTCGTTTGCGTTCATTAGTTTCACTAGTTTACGGCGTAAACTACGGCGTAAACTAAACAAAAAGAAAATTACCGGGGACAGAACGTTTTTACCCCTGTATATTAAAGGCTACGCCACATATATTTGTTTCATAGCACAGGGATTAATAATAGCGACTGGGGAAAACCCCGACACGAGGGCTTCTTGGCATGGTTTGCAAAATAAAAACACAAATTTGAGTTGAACGAGAAGAGAAACGCGTTCGAAACGCATTAACGCGTTCATAAACGCGTTTCGATCAGAGCAAACGTGTTTGACGAGTGAAACGCGTTTTGATAAAAGAAAAATTGAGCGATATTAAAAGCGTTTCGTTACCTATAATCGTTAGGAACGCGTTTGGAACGCGTTTACATTTAGTTTCGGTCGCGTTTCGTTAGGTCAAACTAAACAAAAATAACCGGACACCGAACGCTTTTACCCCTGTATGTATAACTAATCTAACAACTCTTATCCTGTTGACCTCGTGAACCTACTGTCTAATTAAATATGCCGGAAGAAAACACAGAGGTTGCTATCCAGTTGTTTGATGAGAATGAAATTGATGTATTCCGTCAATCTATCGTGGTGTGTTCAAATGGAAACGATAGATGCAGTCTCAGTGTTGATGTTCTTTGTCATACGATAAAATCAACGGATTGTGTAAAACTATTGGGTGTAGATATTGATCACAAGCTAAACGAGGAGTTCCTTATGTCGGATATTGGTAAAAATGCTGCAAGGCAAATTAATGTATTGAAACAGCTCAGTCAGATTAAGAATACTGATCAGCGATACGGATTTGATATTTTTGGAACATCATGATGTCTTGCCGGAATCATTGAAAACAGTTGACCGCTTCTCTCTTGCAGGAAACAAGCCTATGTTTATGTATACTATGGTTTTGAATTTGGTGCTAATACTGTTATATGGAATATGGAATAGGTCTTTGGATTATGGACGCGGATATTCTCTAATGGACGACGGCTGAATTATGAATGACGGACCAGACGCTAGTAATTGGTTCAAGATTCACCAGTTTTTGAGGTTGTATAGTGTCTACTGTTGTATACTGTCTAATTACTGCCCTGTATTATGAATGTTCTGTGAGACGGCATCAAGCAAGAAGTGAGAAAATCTGCTTAATTTTTATTTTTGAGTTTTATTTTAAACCCGGAACGACCCAAAATATATGTAAAATTTGGTCATGATATATTTCCGCGCTTTAGTCAAAGAAATGGTCAACAAGTGGCAGTTCACAGGTTTAACGGGGTAACTTACGGAATAAACTTACTTAGGTACAGTGATGTAGTAATCTGAAACCACCATCCAAAACAATTAAAAATCCATGTCACTCTAACGGAATTTAAGCTCTAATAAATACGTGGAACAGGAATTTGGATTGCTAACATTTTAATAAAATTATAGAGTATTAGTCAATTTTATATGTCCGATATTTACCGATGTCACAAATCGTGTTAAACCCATATCGACCATAGACGATTGTAAACGTTTAAAAGAGGAACTCTACAGAGTGTACGATTGGCGAACGAAATGGAGAATGGGAGTGAATATTATCAAACGTATGTTTTTTTTTATTCATTTGTACAATGGTTCGGCGACTGAGTGCTGATCAAAAGCTGCATGAAGGTCAAACGAAACGCTTTTTTTCGGCTCGGTATCACGCGCCAGACAAATCGTTTCGCTTGGTACGGGATTCCAAATATTGTTTCGCTTAGTGAACGAAACGATTTAAGCTTAGCGCAATATATAAGCGAAACGATATCGGATATTCCCATCATATCGCTAAGTTAAAAAAGCGTTCCGTTAGCTAGCGTTTAGAAATACCGGTAATTTCGTTTGCGTTCATTAGTTTCATTAGTTTACGGCGTAAACTACGGCGTAAACTAAACAAAAAGAAAATTACCGGGCACAGAACGTTTTTACCCCTGTATATTAAAGGCTACGCCACATATATTTGTTTCATAGCACAGGGATTAATAATAGCGACTGGGGAAAACCCCGACACGAGGGCTTCTTGGCATGGTTTGCAAAATAAAAACACAAATTTGAGGTGAACGAGAAGAGAAACGCGTTCGAAACGCATTAACGCGTTCGTAAACGCGTTTCGATCAGAGCAAACGTGTTTGACGAGTGAAACGCGTTTTGATAAAAGAAAAATTGAGCGATATTAAAAGCGTTTCGTTTCCTATAATCGTTAGGAACGCGTTTGGAACGCGTTTACATTTAGTTTCGGTCGCGTTTCGTTAGGTCAAACTAAACAAAAATAACCGGACACCGAACGCTTTTACCCCTGTATGTATAACTAATCTAACAACTCTTATCCTGTTGACATCGTGAACCTACTGTCTAATTAAATATGCCGGAAGAAAACACAGAGGTTGCTATCCAGTTGTTTGATGAGAATGAGATTGATGTATTCCGTCAATCTATCGTGGTGTGTTCAAATGGAAACGATAGATGCAGTCTCAGTGTTGATGTTCTTTGTCATACGATAAAATCAACGGATTGTGTAAAACTATTGGGTGTAGATATTGATCACAAGCTAAACGAGGAGTTCCTTATGTCGGATATTGGTAAAAATGCTGCAAGGCAAATTAATGTATTGAAACAGCTCAGTCAGATTAAGAATACTGATCAGCGATACGGATTTGATATTTTTGGAACATCATGATGTCTTGCCGGCATCATTGAAAACAGTTGACCGCTTCTCTCTTGCAGGAAACAAGCCTATGTTTATGTATACTATGGTTTTGAATTTGGTGCTAATACTGTTATATGGAATATGGAATAGGTCTTTGGATTATGGACGCGGATATTCTCTAATGGACGACGGCTGAATTATGAATGACGGACCAGACGCTTGTAATTGGTTCAAGATTCACCAGTTTTTGAGGTTGTATAGTGTCTACTGTTGTATACTGTCTAATTACTGCCCTGTATTATGAATGTTCTGTGAGACGGCATCAAGCAAGAAGTGAGAAAATCTGCTTAATTTTTATTTTTGAGTTTTATTTTAAACCCGGAACGACCCAAAATATATGTAAAATTTGGTCATGATATATTTCCGCGCTTTAGTCAAAGAAATGGTCAACAAGTGGCAGTTCACAGGTTTAACGGGGTAACTTACGGAATAAACTTACTTAGGTACAGTGATGTAGTAATCTGAAACCACCATCCAAAACAATTAAAAATCCATGTCACTCTAACGGAATTTAAGCTCTAATAAATACGTGGAACAGGAATTTGGATTGCTAACATTTTAATAAAATTATAGAGTATTAGTCAATTTTATATGTCCGATATTTACCGATGTCACAAATCGTGTTAAACCCATATCGACCATAGACGATTGTAAACGTTTAAAAGAGGAACTCTACAGAGTGTACGATTGGCGAACGAAATGGAGAATGGGAGTGAATATTATCAAACGTATGTTTTTTTGATTCATTTGTACAATGGTTCGGCGACTGAGTGCTGATCAAAAGCTGCATGAAGGTCAAACGAAACGGTTTTTTTTCGGCTCGGTATCACGCGCCAGACAAATCGTTTCGCTTGGTACGGGATTCCAAATATTGTTTCGCTTAGTGAACGAAACGATTTAAGCTTAGCGCAATATATAAACGAAACGATATCGAATATTCCCATCATATCGCTAAGTTAAAAAAGCGTTCCGTTAGCTAGCGTTTAGAAATACCGGTAATTTCGTTTGCGTTCATTAGTTTCATTAGTTTACGGCGTAAACAACGGCGTAAACTAAACAAAAAGAAAATTACCGGGCACAGAACGTTTTTACCCCTGTATATTAAAGGCTACGCCACATATATTTGTTTCATAGCACAGGGATTAATAATAGCGACTGGGGAAAACCCCGACACGAGGGCTTCTTGGCATGGTTTGCAAAATAAAAACACACATTTGAGGTGAACGAGAAGAGAAACGCGTTCGAAACGCATTAACGCGTTCGTAAACGCGTTTCGATCAGAGCAAACGTGTTTGACGAGTGAAACGCGTTTTGATAAAAGAAAAATTGAGCGATATTAAAAGCGTTTCGTTTCCTATAATCGTTAGGAACGCGTTTGGAACGCGTTTACATTTAGTTTCGGTCGCGTTTCGTTAGGTCAAACTAAACAAAAATAACCGGACACCGAACGCTTTCACCCCTGTATGTATAACTAATCTAACAACTTTTATCCTGTTGACATCGTGAACCTACTGTCTAATTAAATATGCCGGAAGAAAACACAGAGGTTGCTATCCAGTTGTTTGATGAGAATGAGATTGATGTATTCCGTCAATCTATCGTGGTGTGTTCAAATGGAAACGATAGATGCAGTCTCAGTGTTGATGTTCTTTGTCATACGATAAAATCAACGGATTGTGTAAAACTATTGGGTGTAAATATTGATCACAAGCTAAACGAGGAGTTCCTTATGTCGGATATTGGTAAAAATGCTCCAAGACAAATTAATGTATTGAAACAGCTCAGTCAGATTAAGAATACTGATCAGCGATACGGATTTGATATTTTTGGAACATCATGATGTCTTGCCGGCATCATTGAAAACAGTTGACCGCTTCTCTCTTGCAGGAAACAAGCCTATGTTTATGTATACTATGATTGTCTTTTTGTATTTGGTGCTAATACTGTTATATGGAATATGGAATAGGTCTTTGGATTATGGACGCGGATATTCTCTAATGGACGACGGCTGAATTATGAATGACGGACCAGACGCTTGTAATTGGTTCAAGATTCACCAGTTTTTGAGGTTGTATAGTGTCTACTGTTGTATACTGTCTAATTACTGCCCTGTATTATGAATGTTCTGTGAGACGGCATCAAGCAAGAAGTGAGAAAATCTGCTTAATTTTTATTTTTGAGTTTTATTTTAAACCCGGAACGACCCAAAATATATGTAAAATTTGGTCATGATATATTTCCGCGCTTTAGTCAAAGAAATGGTCAACAAGTGGCAGTTCACAGGTTTAACGGGGTAACTTACGGAATAAACTTACTTAGGTACAGTGATGTAGTAATCTGAAACCACTATCCAAAACAATTAAAAATCCATGTCACTCTAACGGAATTTAAGCTCTAATAAATACGTGGAACAGGAATTTGGAGTATTAGTCAATTTTATATGTCCGATATTTACCGATGTCACAAATCGTGTTAAACCCATATCGACCATAGACGATTGTAAACGTTTAAAAGAGGAACTCTACAGAGTGTACGATTGGCGAACGAAATGGAGAATGGGAGTGAATATTATCAAACGTATGTTCATTAGGCATCCTAGGGGAATACACCTATTGTTTTTCAGCGCTGCCCGAAACTGGGAACTGGGTTTTAAACCTGAGATACAACACATATCACGAATCGTTAGATTCTTGGTATGTGCTTTAAAATAGGTTAACCGGAATACTATACTGTGAAGTCATGTGACTCTGTCAGTATGTCGGCACCTCTTCCCACTTCCCTTATATGTGTTGTAATGTTATGTACAAATCCCCTTATATGCAAATTTCCCTTTGGCTCAATCATTTCCATCGGATAACTTCCGAATGCCTTCATTAATCAACTTCAAATTTGTTGTGCATATTGCTTCTGTCTAGAGGCATACACCTATTATTTTAAGCTCTGTCCGAGACTGGATACTTGTGTTTTATCTACAATTTCTGCTATATGCAAGTTTCCCATCTGGACCATATTCTTATTTGCATAGATAGCACATCAGTGATTGATTCACAGTTATGACTGTTAAAATACTCGGAAGCCATTTGCATCTAAAGTACATTCAGTTCCTAATTTACAGCCAGGCCATTTAATTGTGTACAGTATGGTGATTTAAGGCCGTGGAACATGTACATGTATATACATTTATCCAGCAAATGAATTAAACAGAGACAGTGGCCTTGCAGATTTTAAAGCCATTGATATAGATACATCAATTCAAGAAAATCTAGGTAGGAGGTACAGGTAACAAGACCATGTGATTGTTTTTTTTGTGTGCTGATCTACCTATAGGTCGCGACACCTGGGAGCAAAGTTAAAATTTAATTCCCCAACAATAATTCCTGACAAAACTGAATAGATTTTTATCGAGCCCGTATCTTTAGCTGCGGAAAGCTCAATATATGGATCTAAATGATGTCTGTGCATGGGTGTTCGTGTTCCTGTTCCTGTCCAAAAAAGTTGTAAATTGTTCCTGTCCACAGCTTCAGAAGTACAGTATGAAATAACCGTCGAGGGTTCCCGTAGTACCGAACCCTGTTAGTTTGAGTTTTGTGTCGCCTTAAATGAAGGACACCATTTCCTTCAATTTTGCTGTCAAATCATTCTATTCCACATCATATGATTTAACCTAAATCTTTCGCATGAACCATATTTTATTTCAGAAGTATAATATGAAATAACTGGCGGGGGAATCCCTGCATATGATCAATTTTCAGAATTGAATTCAATTGAATTCAACCTTGTGGTTCTTCAGACTGACAGATGATGGCATGCAGTTGTCAGTGTGGTTGTTTGATGTATTGTATTGTATTGTATTGTATTTATTTCAGAATCTCACAGGCCATGGGCCCACTTACAGGTCTGATAACATAACATTTTAAAAAATATACAGTAAAAGTCGTACACAACATAAATAATAAGAAGCAGAGAAATATATTAGGAAGTCAAGATAACAACAATAAGTATAGGTTAATAGATTAAGCACATAGTTCAGCACATTTAAAAATTATAAACTATATATGGTTATTAAGTAGAAAATACATTGAAAGAATATAAAAAAAATGGTTGCAAATTAAGAAAAGATCGCCCACTTACAGGTCTGATAACATAACATTTTAAAAAATATACAGTAAAAGTCGTACATCACATAAATAATAAGAAGCAGAGAAATAGATTAGGAAGTCAAGATAACAAAAACAAATATAGGTTAACAGATTAAGCACATAGTTCAGCACATTTAAAAATTATAAACTATATATGGTTATTAAATAGAAAATACATTGAAAGAAAATAAAAAAATAAAAATGATTGCAAATTAAGAAAAGATGGCAGATTTCACCCTGAGCTTAAAACAAGAATGGGTAACAAAGATGTCAAGATCAAATCTTGTGACTAGCTGATTAAAACAATGCATGGATCTATTGAAGAAACTATACATTCTAATATTTATTCTGCTTCTGGAAGGCTTAAAAACATCCAATGACCGAATTCGTTTGGATGGGCAATTAAAACATACTTGTTCAACAAGGTAGGGCGAATCGATTAAAGAATTGACACATTTGTGTAATAAAAACATATCTGAGGCCTGACGGCGAGTATAAAGTGGTTGCAGTTTAAAAAGTTTGCATAAGGATTCGTATTGTGACGATGTATAATATTGCCCGGTCTTAAAACAGATAAACTTCACAAATTTCTTTCGCACATTTTCGATTTTTTCAATCAAGTATTTTTGTTGGGGCGACCAGACAGACGAGCAATATTCTAGCTTGGATCGTACAAGAGAACAGTATAAAGAAATAAGTGATTTAACGTTTGTAAATGATACACAAGTTCGTTTGATAAAACCCAGAGTGCGGTATGATTTACCGACAATGTCATTTATGTGAAGCTTGAAATTAAGATCGGATGACAGGGTAGTACCTGGATCTTTCACTTGATTTTGTCTTTCTAGCGGTATATCATACAAGAAGTAATCATACAGTAAACGTTTTTTCTTGTTTGTAAACGAGATGATACAGCACTTGAGGATATTTAGGGTAAGTTTCCATTTTATACACCAGGCTGCTAAGGCATTCAAATCGGATTGAAGGTCTCGTGCGTCTTCTACAGACTGAATAGTTTTAAAAAGTTTGTTGTCATCTGCGTACACAGATATGACCGAGGATGAGATACAGGCTGACATATCATTAACATATATGATGAATAATAATGGACCAATCAAAGAGCCCTGTGGTACCCCGGATAACACTGGTTTTCATGACGACTCTTTCCCATTAAGAGTAACTCTTTGGGTCCTATTTGAGAGATAAGATTGCAGCCAATTCAGTATATTACCAGTGAAGCCATAATATTTAAGTTTATGGATTAACATTTTGTGAGAAACAGAGTCAAATGCTTTGCTAAAGTCCAGATAAATAGAGTCAACTTGTTGCCTATGGTCAAATACCTTTGTCAGATAGTCCACATACATGGAGAGATTAGACTCTGTATTCCTGTTTTTCGTAAATCCGTGTTGTTCAGGCATGATGCATTTGCTGACATGATAATAAAGTGAATGGTACACAGCTTTCTCAAAGATTTTGCCGAACAAGGGAAGCAGAGATATGGGTCTATAATTCAGTACATTTTGTTTGTTCCCCTTTTTGAAGACCGGGACGATATTTGCTTGCTTAAATTGCGGGGGAAATACACCGCTGGCAAGTGAAGCATTAAATATCATTGTCAACGGTATGGAGAGTTCGTGAGCACATTCCCTCAGAATGTACCCGGAGACGTTGTCTGGTCCACATGCTTTGTGTACGTTGGTTTCGATTAATGATTTCGCAACATCTTGTGTGGAAAGTTTAATATCAGAGAGGGTTTCGTCTTGCATGTATGGCATGTCAGGCGTGGGTTCGTTGTTGTTTTCTGGAGTAGTAAATACACTCTGAAAAAATCACTAAAATATTCCACAGCCTGTTCGGGAGTTTGTGATTCACAGTGTCCGTACTTGATTGTTGATGGCACAGAGCTCGACTTCTTCAGTTTTGCGAATCCCCAAAATCGTTTGGGATTTGTTATTGATGCATTTTCTATTTTTTCAATATAACATTTATATTTTTCTCGTTTGATGTCCTTAAACTCTTTACGGTATGACGAGAAAGTGTCGTAGTCTTCTGGAGTTTTGGACTTCCTATATTCGTTGTGGGCCCGTTCCTTGTCTTTCAGTAGTGAGATCAAATCGTGGTCATACCAAGGAGGGAACTTCCGGCCACGTAGGGTTATGGTAGGGACACAGTCTTTGATCGCCGCAAACACAACGTCATAAAAATTGCTGACTGATTTCTCGGTGTCTGTAGAGTCCAATATTGATGACCACGCGACAGAAGAGAGAAGACATCTCATGTGAGGGAAGTCAGCTTTTCGAAAGTTGAAGCAGGGAGACTGCTATGGCCTTCATGTCAGCACACATATCACTACCCTCGAGGAGAGCATGTTCCCAAACCCAGGCCACCCCTCAATGAATTGCAACCCCAAAACGGTTTGGGTTGGTCACTTGCGTAAAGATCTTGCCTGGAATTGTTTTTCGTGCCAATCCGCCTCTAGGTGGCGCCACCTGAGGCCATGTTATCCAGACAATAACTGTTGAAAACCTTAAGGCTTCTTTCCAAATTTGGTGTGTGGGTACCTTGCCTCAAAGATCTGGCTTGAGATTCTTTTTCGTGTCGATTCGTGTAGAGGTGGCGCCAACTGAAGGCTAGGTTAAAAGTGTTTCCAGACAAGTTTTGAAAACCTGGACCAGTTCTTTCCAAATTTGGTATGTGGGTACCTCGCCTCAATATCTCGCTTGGCATTGTTTTTCATGCTGATCCAAATATAGGTGGTATCACTGGGAGGCCAATTTTCCTGACAATAACTTTTATAAACTTGAATGGATTCTTTCCAATTTTACAGTATAGGTACCTTGCCTGAAGGTCTCACTTGGGATTGTTTTTCATGTCGATCTGCTTATATGCGGTGCCAAGTTAACATTTTGGTAAAACTGAACAGATTCAGTTTTTTATTTCCAATGTCAAGGGATCTTGCCTCAAGATCTCGGTTGGGTTTGTTTTTCATGCCTATCTGCCTATACGTGGCGCCACCTGTGGGCCGAGGTAAAATTGCATTTAACTTTTGAAGACCTGAACGGATTCTTTCCAAAGGAGATGGTATGGTAAGGCGGGGTTTTTGCCCACAGCCAGCCGACTCATAGGAATGTACATTTCTTGTCGCTATCTGGTGTGGACAGTAATGTTTATTTAACAACAACAACAACAACAATAAAACGCGTTCCGAACGCGTTTCAAACGCGTTTTCAAAACGCGTTTCAACAATGCAATGTACAACTTTTCGTCGACGTCAACTGTCAATCAACGGACTAAATGTTACGATGAAAAAAGGCCAAGCCAAAACCAGTCCTCGTTATACATCGTTATAATTTCGTTTCGTTATGTACTGTCATTTAATTGTAGAGTTCGTCATTTGGAATGAGCTATTTTAATATGAAGACTCGATCATGTACGGTGATAAATAAAGACAAATAAGGAACGTATCACGTGCTGTAGCGTCATCGGGGCTGAACGACTTAGTCGCTGTCGGATTCTGTCAAATAAGTACCAGCATCGACGACACACGGTGAAAACTGGTTAGTTGGAGATGCATAGTCGTTATGTCTAGCATAACTCAGGCACGATATGACACTTGCGACGTCAGAACAGCAGCCAACAGCCCTGGCGCCAACCGGAGATTCGCAGTACCAGCCGGTGATCTGTCGAAGATCGTCAGAGAATTCCACCCAGAGACTGTACTGCTTGGCGCTTTTGTGTCTTGACTGAAGACGTACATGAATCATATTCGGAGCAGCCTCGCTGACCAATACACCCAGAGTGCCCTCGGAAAGATGTCGATCGATGTAGTGTGGTGCCTGTTTTAACTGATATACACCCAGTGTCCGGTCCTCATCTCATCTTCTGTCAAACGGGGAAAATGACTGATCGCTTCGGTTGCATCTATTCGTGTCCATGTTTTTGCGCGCTGCTGAGACCCTTTCTCTCTCTTAACGCGATCTTGTACTACGTTTGTCGGTCCAGCGAGAGGCAACCTCTGTCTGGCGAATCGACAGTCCTCCAGCAAATCCGTCTTTAATGGAGGACTATACTTATCGCATATCGCAGCAATAATCTGGACATATGATTGAATGTTAGGAATTTCAATGTTGGAAACTACTTTGTCAAGATATTTTCAGCGTTTGAGGCACATTGACCGACTCCACGACCCAGCGTACCTTTCCCATAGCCAAGCCGAGAGATGATTTAACAAGCAGCATGGTGCTGGATATGATCTGATCATTAACAACGGAGCGATTAAGAAAGCCAAGAAGAAGAACAGTAAAGGTTCTGGTGTGTGGAAATTGGTGAGATCCGTAAATCACGGAGTGAATTCTTTGTTTGTGATGTTGGAGTTCGTCAAGGTGAAAATTTGTCGCCATTATTATTTTTATAGTATTTAAACGATTAGAAGAATTTATGCAAGATAATAACGTGGTAGGGTTATCTTCTTTGTCACATGATATTGCATATCAACTGGATATACATGTATTTATACTTATATTGATTTTACTGTATGCTGACGATACAATCCTCCTATCAGAAACGGATAGTAGTTTACAAAATGCCCTGGTTAGTTTTGAGAGATACTGCGACATATGGAAATTGGACGTTAATATTATCAAAACTAAAATCGTCGTATTTTATAGACGTCGGCCAAAGAAATTACCTTCTTTCTATTTTAAAGGCAAAGAAATCGAAGTGGCCGATGAATACTGTTATCTTGGAGTTTTAATGACATACACTGGTAAATACTTATCTGCAAGATAGCAACCCATTGCACAAGCATCGGAATCGTTATTTGGTGCATATAGTAACACTTTTTGATCAAGTATAGTACAACCAATCGCTTTATATGGTTGTGAAATCTGGGGGTTCGAGAAAATGAATATTACCGAATCGTTTTATTTACCATTTTGTAAAAGAATTTTAGGAATCAAGAATCTTCGCCGACTTTTATGGTTTATGGGAAACTCGGGGTGTACCCGCTATATATCAAAGTGTGTGTAAGAATGTTCTCATACTGGTTGAAATTTATTAAGGATAAAGAAAACAAACTGTCGTATGTAATATACAATTTTATTTATGCCCAAAGAGATATATCTAAATATCCCTGGTTAAACCATGTTAAATCTATATTATATGATACTGGTTTCAAATATATATGGGACTCCCAAAGTGTTAACAATGCTGTCTGCTTTGTTTTTCAAATTTTAGTACGAACCTTTAAAGATCAGTTTATTCAGCAATGGTATAGCGATATGTATTACTCCTCAAAAGGCGTTATATACAGAATATACAAAAGGAAATTTCATCTGGAAAGTTACCTGAAATTACTTGATGAAAAAAGCAGAACAATTCTTCCATCAACATTTCGCACTTGTAGTCATAACTCCCGATAGAAACAGGAAGATGGCGTCAAACCACAAAGGCCGAAAGATACTGTACAGCGTGTGAAACAAACAGCATTGGGAATGAGTTCCATTTTATGTTCTTGTGTCCGAAATTAATAGACTGACGTCCAAAATATCTAGCACGATATACTAATGTTAGACCGAATGTAATCAAATTAAGAGAGATTCTTCAAACAAAAGATCTACGTAAACTGAAAAAAATATTTAAATTTATCAAAGGAGGCATGGTACACTGTAAATATTAATGAATGGATCATCTGATGTTGTATGGGCTCAATATTAACCATTAATAATCAATCCATAATAAACCATTATTTAACAGTGCGTTATACACTTTAAATCCAAATCCGTGTTACTTCAGCGATTACATGTACAATCATCTCTTGTTTGAGTAGATCGGCGAAAAGCATCCCTTTCCCTTTTCTTTGATCGCTGAAGAAGGCCTCTGGTGATCCTGTTTCCATCAAAGCTTAATGGAGACTTTTTCCGCCTGCTGATCGATGCTGATTGTCGGACGGAATGAGGCTTTCGGTTACTAACCATGGTATTATTTTGCGAACGACTGGTGAATACTGCATGTCGGAACTGACGCCTATGTATAACATGTTAATACGCGTTGATAGAAATGTGAGTGAATTAATGTTTAGGTGAGGGACGTAAAATTAGGGATTCTTTGGTAGTATAAAACATAATGACCAATTTTGTCTTGTCTTTAATGCCAAGAGCAACAACACTTCACCAACCTGGTGTACAAACATGGTACAGTTTCGCTGAGACAGCATTTTATTGTATGAGTATGGTATGTTGATCAAGTAAGCTTTTAGGTATCAGTTGATTTTTAATAGCAGCACATTACGACAAATATAGCCCTATCCAACGGCGTCTTATATCTTTTCCCAGTGCAAGAAATCATTTGATCTCAATATACAGTAACTTGTATGAAGTGGCTTACCTTAGGCTTTAGTACTTCAAATATATGGAATGTGCTGATTGATATATCCCTACCTCAAAATCGAAAATGGTCGAAAAGATCCAGTCATAATCTACGACTGTGTAGTAAGCGAGGATTGTCGGTGAAACCTTATTCGTGTATGGATGCCATATTTCATCAAATACGAGTTTTTACGGAAAGGAGAGACAAATTTCAAGAGGAGGTGACCTTGAAAATAGTCCAGCATACCGAAGATATTTCCAATGTGAACATATTTGTCAGACGAAGATGTCAGTAAAACAACACCCTTTCATATTCGAATGCATATTCAGATATGTTCATGCTATTCTAATTTGTTGGTGAAGAAAAGCCTACCTTGAAGTTAATGAGTGATCCCCCGTCGTGTGTCGTAGCCGTCATGTACCCAGAAGATACATGACCATATGTAACATTGTGTAAACTGCGTAAGTTCCGGTAGAAGCACTGTACATAGTAAGACAGATGTATAGAACAGCCATTGCCACGTTGATGAGGATGTAACCCGACAACAGGTTGTCTGTTTTCGCCAACAACTTATAATTCGTAATGTCGCCGAGATTTTTCCAACATCGCCGTCATATCCGTCTCGTTCGTTACAGTGTGTCGCAACATTTTCAATTTTTCGAAAAAGCTCAATTCCTGCCACAGTATATAGCACACAAAGAAGAAAATGGAATGTGTAACTGTCTGTACTGCAGGAACGCAACTTGGCTGGGTGGTGCTTAGTTGGTTCGTCGCGATATAGCTGAAATACTGTTGAAAGTGACGTTAAATTCTATTCACACACTCACTCACTCATTGTCTGTACTGATGTGAAGTGACGTCCAGTAAAACCCTGGCCAACAAGACGTGTATGGTGCTAAGAGATATGTTTCGCCCGACTTGATTTCCTCGGTTGTAGATAGAATTACCGCCGAAACGAAAACTCCCGATGTTGTTAGTGCCACTATTATGTATAACAATTTACCAGTTCGTCTGTTCACCTTTGCAACGAAATTCGACACATCATATTTATGGTTAAGTTCTCTAAGAGATGTTACGAAAACACGGAAGAGCCAGAAGTTAACAAAAGGACCACATGCCGAGAAGCGTCGAAAACACCATGTATACCCGATGAAAATGTTCACAGTCGATCAGCCATTGCCGTTTCGGAAACACAGCATATACCTGGACATGTTAAACCAATGGATCACATTCATGAATACGGAGTAAATTGCCAACAGATAACCAGATCTACTTTTCAAATTCTTGACCTCAGTGAAGACGCCTCCTAGTCTCATGACTTATATCGCATGCTGAAAAGACGTCACTATTTCGTCCCTCTTCATATTTTGCCGTTGGTAATATACCGGTTGAGTCGAGAGACTATATACTCCTGGTCTGACAAGTAAGCTTGTTATTGCATTATTGAGATCTGGCGTTAGCCAGAGGCTCTTTAGAATGCTGTAGGGAAATGGACAAAAGTGCAAACCGACTCACGGGATAGCCTTACGCGGCATGAAAGTAGTTCCACAGAGATGAGTTTTGGGGATCCTTAGTGGTTGAAAAGCTTTTGTATGTCTATATTTAGTCACTAATAGTCACTTGGCATATATTTGATCCCTTATCTGCATTAAATAATACTCTGTTCATTGTTTTCCCACAAAATATGAGATTAATACGCTCTAAAGCTTGGACTCTGCTGAGACAATTATACAGTTTAGCTGGTTAGGTGTATATGTGAGAGATGCTCTACCATAGCAACCAACCTGGCCACCATTGTCTCATTATCACCTTTGCAGGCCACTGTTTGCTTTTCTCACAAGAGCAAGCTGTAACATATCTTATAACCTTTTCCTATCTTGTACTCCACCAGTCAACCTGTGGAATATCCAGAAAGTGTAATACATGTCTTGTCTTATCCTAACTTGTGACATAACCATCATCAACCTTGATGTCCAGCCCTTCTCACTCATAACACTAAATCAATCTCTATTTTCCCCCAGGTATAATCTCTCTTATTTACCCCTGTATGTTCTGTACAAACTGACCTTAATCCCCTATGGGTATTTAGGCCTAGACTTCATTCCACTGGCCCCTTTTTCCATCGAATTCTCAACAGGTCAGTTTGCAGTTTCAGCGCAACACCAACAATACCATGTTAAAGAAGGTATCATATTGCTTTCTTTATGCTGGTTAAATTAACATGGTGGTCATGGTGTTCATCTGGAATCCCGAACTGATGTATTGGAGGAATTATGTATCAAGATAAAGAGCAAAATTCAGCTATTTTGGTTGAGTCAAGGTTGGATGAGCACCTACTGTAGTGTCTAATTGGACGGAAATTAATTGGATAACACATGGTTAGCGTAACGTGTGCAACTTCCCTCATTATAGGACTACCTTTCATTGTTCCCACAGATAAATTTCACATAAACTACGATAAAAGTAACTCCGAAAATGGAAGCCATTGTGATATAATGTTCTATATTTCGGCTTCCATTTTCGGAGTTACTGTTATCCTAGGACTGCCTTTCTTTGGTATGTTCAACTTCATTATGTCGGTACCTTTTAAGAAGGGCCGTTCGCGCCATAAATACAAACGTTTAATAAATTTAAACGTTTAACTTGCACCAACCAATCAGATGTCATGAATTGACATTTGGAAGACATTTGCTGTCCAAAAGCAAACGTTTGCTGTTGTAACGTCCAATACTTTAGACGTTTCCTGTCAAAAGGCAAACGTTTCCAGTAGTAATATTCGACACTTTTAAACGTTTCCGGTTTAAGGGAAATCGTTACCGGTTGTGATCGTCCAGTCAGATTTTTTATTGCTGCCGCGACGTATGTTCAAACCTCAACATCAACACGTGTCCACTGGCAAAACGTTTCCGTTATGTAGTCTGTTTGAACCAATCAAAATAACCCTTACAAATATTCGCGCATATTGTATTCCTCGTGCATCTTGTCCTGCGCAAATTGTCCCGGTGCCAAAGATATTCTCCAAAACCTAATTTGTAAGAACGGTTTTCATTGGTTAAAATACATTACATACCGGAAACGTTTGCCAGTAGAGATTTGCACGTGTTGGTGTAGATGTTGGAATACACGCGGCCCAAATAAAAAATCTGATTGGACGATCACAACCGGAAACGTTATCCTTTTAACCGGAAACCTTTAAAAGACCGAATTTTTCTTTTGACAGGAAACGTCTGAAGTCGCGAATTTACAACTGGAAACGTTTGCTTTTTAACAGGAAAATGTCAGTTCATAACATCTGATTGGTTGGTTCAAGTTTAAACGTTTAAACTTTTTAAAGCTTTACAATTTTTAAACGTTTAAGAAGTTAAAACGTTTAAAGGGTGCGTTTATGGCGCGAACGGCCCTTCATATACCTTGTCACAGGATGTAACTTGCGTTTTAGCCACATACATTCGTGCCTGGTGCCACCTGTGCCTAACTTGAAATTAAATATATAATTGTGCGTTTATTTCCTTACAAACTTATCCCCCAATAATCCAGCTACCAGATCTCATTAAGGCCCATAGGCTCTAGTTTTTTATATGAAACCGTGGTCAAGCGACTGACTATAATATCAACATTTAACTTGTTGGAAGAATATTTTTGTAAACATAGTTATATATTCGGACAACCTTCAATCTCTAAAATATTGATAAGGCGTTCATTTCAGTCCATATTTGTTCACACGTCAATCCACGAAAGAAAAAAGTTTGATCGTTATTCCTATTTGCAAATCGTGCAAGTCCTGTACTAGTTTATTGTTTGTAGTTGGTAGAGTGTTCTGATCAATAACCCAATGATCGCGTGCATGAGTTCGACATATGACAAGTTTCCACGACTGCGATATTACATTCGTGTTGACATTCCTATCGCTTTGAAAACAATTGTTTCAGTAAATTCTGATCGACCACTGCAACCAGTGAAATGTAACATCTTTATGGATTCCCCGTTCTTTGTGACTGTTCTCTGGAAAACGACTTTACAACGATAATGAATATTGATCAGCTATACGGATTTGATATTTTTCGAATATCATGATGCTTGCCAGCATTATGGATTATGGACGCAGAAATTCTTCAATGGACGACGGCTAAATATTGAATGACGGACTAGACGCTTGTATTTGGAAACATTGTGGCATAATATCATAATAATGGAACAGCTGGCATCCCCTTTCAGATTATAACAACATACAATGGTAAATACAAGTTATAGTACTGAAAACGGGCAGCTATATATAGCGTCTTGATATATTTTTAAACGTGAAGGAAACGGGGGCGAGCACGGGTGACTTCAAACATAGGCACGGCCTGAATATTTTATCGGATAAAATTTAGCAATGACAGCACATATATGAATCTGTCCACATTCTCCGATTTTATGATGTTTCCATATCGATTCATCAGCTGCAAACAAATCGCAAAATATAGGCTTGCATGCAAATTTCTGTATTGTCAATTTTCCTTTCGCCCTGTCCATAGGCATATCAAATTAACCTACTAACCTAAAGAAATGACCATTAACTCAATGACTATTCTGGCAATTTTGAGTTGAAAATATGACAGATATCTCAGGTAGAGATATTGCCCCACCTTGGAACATAAAAAGACAAATCAACTACTCAGAAATCAACAGGCGCGCGCAAATCGTGTCAGAGGTCAGAACACAATCCATCTGAAGCCCATATTTGGAAACCCACCTATTGCAGTAAGTTTTCCCCGATTGTTTTTCTCTTCTGATGACTCGGACAACAGACTAAATGATTTAAAATGTACATTTTAAAATTTCGAAAATTCTGTGGTTATTTCATATCGACATACTTGATATCTGAAGGTCACGCAATCTTAGAACATACTTGCGATTTTATGTAAAATAAAAAGTTGTAAATTATGTTGCATAGTGCTAATTAAACATGAATAATTTTGCAAGAAATTGGATGGCGAAATTGCTATTTTAGTAAAATAAAGGTATCAATGCTAGGAACTTATACATGTATTGGTATGCGCGAAGATGCACGAAGATGGCAATGGCAGGTACCGGTGTTTATATGTTTCATATATTTCCGTGTTTTGCATGTTTGGGTACCAAAACGTATCGCATGTTTGGGTACCAAAACGTATCCAATCCGACGATGATAGGGGAATGTAGACTGAGTCAAGAGAACCCCCACAGAGCATTAAGAAATTTCCCGTAGTTCTCAAGAGATGACTCCAATCTCGGATATATTTGGGCAGATTAAACCTATACCAACGTTGGTTTCACCAATATCCCCAACCGATATAACTAAATTACACGCAACATATAAAGATGGTAGAAGTCATATGACCACACATGCCAATACTATGACTGCATATGTAAAAACATCACAAGATACAAAAATGATCCTGGTGACGATTTTATTGTGGCTGTTCATGTGGATATCTTGAATAATATACCACATATAGACCCTAGCACCGACCTGAGAGCTTTTTGATACAAATATCCAACAGCAATGCTGCAATAAACTAGGATGAAAGTAATTCCGAAAATGGAAGTCATTGTGATATAATATTCTTTATTTTGGCTGTGCTTGCGCCATCGTCAGGAATACACATTACATTTCGAGTATACAGTCGGCTATATAAGCAAGAAGGGCGGTATATGTACAAGCGAGCAGTAGAGTTCAACAAACAGTGATCAAAGTGGAAATTACATGTATATTAGTGAGTACCAATTCAACAGCATATGAAAATATAGACAATGAAGAACATGTTCGCCTAAAGAAAATGAGGTCCTTAGATGCCATTTTTCCATGGGTTAATTTGGGTGTTTTACTCTTGATAGCAATAGCCTCTTTGAACAGAAGTTCGTTTCAGTTCTTAGCTTAATCTATTATTTTAACATCAGGTAATAACATATGATGGTACATAGCAAATTGGTGTCTCTATCTGCACGATCTGGTATAACCATAAGATCATATAGGAGTTGGGAACTTTTCAAGACATGTGACGGATGTCGCTGTTGCCTCTTCTGTGTTCTTCTAATCTAGTAAAGAGACAACGTTCAGATTTGCATTTCGATCCACTCACTCCACATCTTTGCAATTATACAGGAATAAAATATTCAGAGTATTATACATCATGGCAAGGTTGACGGCACCCGTTAATAGAGGTTTGACTTTTTGAACCCATCTGACCTGAGCTATTGTGGAACTGTCCACGCCTGGAGGGCATTTACCCCCCCCCCTCCGCATTTTTCTTACCCATTGAGCTAGAGGGCTCAAACTTTGCACACCAGACTTGGGTCAAGCTCGACCAGAAAATATAAAAACAATTCCAGATGTCCACTTTGATGACGTGAATTTTCATTTTCATTTTATTTTCATTTTCAAGAAAGGCATCTTTTTACGTGAGATTTTTTGAGTTTTTTTTATTTATATAATGTCTCCGCAAAAACTGCATGATAAATTAGTAAATATTTATCTGATGTGAAACAAAATAGTCTTCGCGGAACATCAGTAATTTTGAATAAAAATGACGTAACATGGCTTTTCTGATACCCCAAATGGACGCCAGTTCGGATTTACCCATGATCCTCTAAAAAGAAATGACCCCAATATGATAAACTACAAAGTTACGGAGTGTCAGCGCTCATTTTTGTCGTTCCTGAGATAGCGCAAAAAGTTTGGTAGGGTAAACACATCTGTTGACAATATATTCTCCTTATTTGATTAGATATGGAAGTCGCGCATATATTCGGCTGATTTCTTCAGAGCTGTTACTTTTTTCTGGGTATCTATATTTATTTAACAGTTTTTCACATATTCGCCAAGAGAAACCAATCCATAAAATGAAATTTCTTATTGTTTCAAGTTCTATGGAGAACAATTTGCTTGTGTTACACAGTTTACGTGCACGTTGTATTTACCTGCTCGTATCTATATCATTTTACGAAACCAGGGGCCGAAGGTATTGTAATGCACAAACAGCCCGGTATGTATTGACTTCCGGAACACCGTTACACCGTCAGATTCTATTTTCAAATCTAGAAAATGAACACAGTTATTATCTACAAATACTTCATGTTTCAATTTCTGTTGTTCATGGAAATAAGTTATTTTTTGATAGAATCAATATCTTCAGGTTTCACCTGTACAAGTGTGCCCACAAACCGCATGTAGGATCTAATAACACCAGTTTCTAATAATTGCGTAATGACAGTCTTTTCAAGTTCAGACATACTGCAAAAGAAGGGAACCTCTCCTTACGCCGTCGGTTTTGTTGACATAATCTAGACTGAAAACTAATGGGTGTTTTATCAACTTCGTTGTGGTAACCTAGTCTTTATAGACACGATCCAGGGTAGCATTGATAGTTTTCTTCAAAAGAAACAAATCTGTATCCGATATTTAAACAGTCTTTAGGAATTGTCGTATTGGAGTATCAGCGTAAAAGGAGTCTTTGAGTTTCAAATCTGTTTGTGGTTTGCGGGTTTAGAAGGCTTGTTAGATACTTCCCAACAACACCCTATGCGATGTGATCAACCATTGGTCTAGGAGGAGGGAGATCACCAAATTCCTTGTGGACGTTTGGTAGTCCGTATGCTCTGGTTGCATGTCGGTTTTGTGGTCTGATCTTCATCGGTAATTTCTCCGCGCGCACAAATAGTATTATTTCCCGATATTTTCCGATATCTACAAGTTTCGCGAACTGAAAGGTGATCATACACATCCACAAGAGTCTATTTCATGAAATGTTCAAGTTTCCAACAAATATATGATCTTATTGCTGTGCCAGATCGTTTAGATAAAAGACTCCAATTTGCTCGGTCCTCTGATATGTTATGACCTAATGTTAAAAATAATAGATCAAGAGCAATTATGTAATAGACCCATCAAGAAAATGAAAATGGTGAACTATGTGACCGTTAATAGAAGCAACGGCGAAACCGGAGAACATATTAGTAGAATGCAAGTTATTATTCTGAACGTAAATCTGTGAGGTCCATATACGCCGAAGAAATGCTTCATTTTACACCATGTCAACCACAGTCACAACCTACAATCACAATGATTTGTACAGAGGGCAAGTCTCCGGACGAAACGTCCATCAATACAATCTCACCATATAGTGAGAACAATTAAATGAAACATAAAAAGTTGAGGAGATAAGATGCCGGTGTACTGTCAAGCGGTCATGTGACCCGACAGGCCTATAATAGTCCGGCTGCGTATCTAAAGACATCACAATAAACAAATGATCCCGTGGGTGATTTGTATCTCAGCCACGCTTTTATTGTAGATGTTCATGTGAACATCTTGAATGATACGCCCTCACGGCCCCTAGCACCGGCTAGAGTAATCTTACGTACAGAAATCCAAGAGCAATGCTGTAATAGCCCTGTCAAGTCACCAGATGGAAATTGAAGAACTATGTGACAGTTAGATAGAAGAGACGGTCAAAACGGCGAAAATATTAGTAGAATGCAAATTGTGAGTGGAAGGCTCCCGAAGAATAAAGATAAATGAGCTTCTGATTGGCTGAAGCTCCATAAGCCCTTGATACGGTCCATACTAGTTAGTGATAACGATTGTAAGTAAAGAACATCATCATGTCTTGCTGCCATCTTTGAAACTGCTGACCGCATCTCTCGCACAAGAAACCGACTTGTGTTTGTTTTATCATCATTTAAGGCATATTTGGAATTGATGCTAAGTGCCATGAAAAAGGTTTTTCGATTATTGACGCGGACATTCAGACGGATGAATATTGAATTTGCCACCTATATTTATTGGACAAGAATACAACATACAGAAGAACTTTAATTTACATCGGATATTAATTAAGTACAGCGATGGATTTTCTTCCGATAAACAATTATATATATAATACAGGGACAAATCAGTAGCACAGTATAAAAGCCATATAAATGACTGATGGAATTCAGAATATTGTTCTGTCCAAATTTGAATACATGATCATGGTTAAATTCTTGATTGGGCTTTGTACTATTTGAGTCTTACCCTTCTGACACTTTATGTAGTGCTCCATAAAACCAGGTCAATGTTCTATGTTGGATGACATTCTGTACCGATTTCTGTAATAGCCGTTAATGGTCTCGTGGATTGCCAAGGCATGAAATCTGTCACGCTCCGAAAACCTGGACTGTTGTACTTTAATTAGGCAATCAGGGTTATTTCATCTACCTGTGGCTTCCATAGCCTACACACTTAATCAGTGCTTCCTTTATTCCTTAATCAAAACTAAAATGCCCACAAAATTAGCACACATCAGGCAACTAAAAAAAAACAACAAAAACAACAAAGGGAATCGGAAACAAACAATCAGTACTATAAAAATGCCGAATACGTTTATTTTATTTCCTAAAAATTGCTACTTAAAGCTGCAAAGAGTATATATATATGTCTGTTCTCTATCAATTCACCCAGTTATCTATCCCCCCCCCCTTCCCCATCTTATATCTTTCAGGAAAACCATGAGTAGCCGTAACCCGTCACAGGCAACACCAGAACTAATCGACCACCGACCACAGATCACAGACCACCGACCCACAGGACAAAGACCCTCCAAACCCCAAGCGGACCACCCTGACCATAGACCTAGCCATTTCAGTGGAATCCCTGAACCAGCACACTGACCATGGATAATCGACAGAAAGAAGAACAGCTTTTACATTTAAACCACATCGAACAATGCCAACGACATCCACAGGCAGTTAGGGTGAAGCCTGTCACCCTACTCTGATACGCCGTTGGCGCAATGTTACAGGTACAGATTTCTAGGATCACAAATTTCTTGGATTCCTAGTTTTTTTTCTGTACAGCGCACGGTGTAATCGACGGGAACATTGTCATAACAACCACCAAGTCATTTCACGAGAATAATATGAATCAAAACAGTTATGCACAGTTAATAAATTCTTACAGCTTCATGCTTAATTATATACATGTAGACTTTAATTCCTACTCCCAACTAAAACCTCTTGTATATATCTTCTCTCTTTCACTCGTTAATCCTCGAGCACTATCCGTTTATATTAAATGAATGTTAAAATATCACATGAATACGCACGAACTCAGTAGTACGATTAAATGTAATATCAGCAATGTATATTTCAATATGTGAGAATAAACGCATTGTGATGGACCACGAAATTCGTATGGGAAGCGGACCTAAGCCACAATTTCAATCAATTCACTTCACTTCACCTGACGAAGCAGATCTCCACTATCTGCGAAAGCTTGTGACCATTAAACTTACTATTAAAGGTGCCACCCTTTGTTATTCCTTTATACTACACAGACTAACACGACTACCTCCAATTTCCGAAAAACGTAGACGTTGGAGGTATCAACGTATAGCGCCTTGCCTTGTCTTTGTCTTAATTCTCTCTCTCTCTCTCCCTTGTCTTTGTTAGTTCACTAGCTGCAAATTGATTATCTATGCACCGGTTATCGGCTGGATGTGTTGATAAGATCTTTGGCTGATATACACATTTACTGGATTTCCATCATGATGTAGGCTTTTCATGTGTAGCATAACCGGGAAATCTCAGTTGAGAAGCCTTGAGACATTTTGAGCACAAGTACGTACTTACAACAATATCATGGACTGCTGCGTCATTTCATCGTAACAGTTCATATACACTGAATTAATAATAGCGAAAAGTTAAACCTATGTCAAATTGAAAAAATGCACTAGCTCAATATACAAAACATGCCAAGCCCTTACAAAATCTCCATAACAGGAATTGGCCATCGCATAAAAACTGCAACCGCCCAATCACAAATCTCCATCGATTTTCATCAAACTAACCCTATTCGTCTGTAATGAGAGGTTTCCTTGGTACCATTGATCCTGGATCTAATGATATACGCTGTCTTGGTGTCGTACTGATGGTGATCCTATTTGGTATTTGATATATCTTCTGTCCATATTCATAATGGTAGCCATGGATGATCCCTTGGACGGTGCTGTATTTGAGTTGTTACTAACCCAAGGTTCAAGTGTCGAAACTGATCGAAAGTTAATATAGGGTGACATTCCTGCAGTCATTTTGGGCTATTGGCTGGAATTGGAACACCACCACGCCATATGTTATAATGGTACCGACTATCTGAGAAAATAAAGAATAGAATTACCTTACAATCATACCTTTCTGGAGCGAAATTTACTCGAATTTAACTAAGTTTTGTAAGATAAATCTAGAGTTTAAAAAATCACACAAACTGAGGCAACAATTCCTTCAAGGCAGAGTGATAAAATTTTGTATCTCAGTTTCAGTTAACTTGAGTTCAACGCTAATTGTCAAACGATTTGCTTGGCAAAGCGCTTAGAACTTTACTCGAAACATGGCTTGATTTGTACTAAAATAACATTTTTTGTAAAGCATGAAGTTTACACAATTTAGGCTCGCTGTATTAATATCTAGTCAGATCTGACGTGCATTTAATGTACTAACAGGATCCATCGCATCTGTTTTTAGTTAACGCATTACGACCCCTTTTCCAGTAAAACCGCCATCATCTAAATATATGAAATGCAATTATCGCTATCACCTACGAGTCAATACGTAAGGGGCTATTTATGAAGCTGACAAGACATGTCCTTTTTTTATTCAGTAGAAATCCCAGACCGTGTGAAGGAGTGATAATAGATCTCGGTCACGTCCAGTTAACCATCATTGTGTATTTCATGTTTCACTTTCTTCTCATGACCAATCTATTCCGACTGAAAAGCAATGTCTCAGATCGAGCATTTCAGTTTATTGGGATCTATTAGATTAAATCTATTAGAATGAATGTTCCGTCTACATTAGATTCGTTCTGTTCAAAAAAGAACAGAATGAATCTAATTTAGGCCGAACAATAAATCCAATAGATTCTAATACACTGTGTGTTTCAATCTAATAGATTGATTTTCAATCGGAATAGATGTGTCACTAATTTCAATCTAATTATTTGGGAAAGTACTGGGCACTGGCTCCACCTTAGAAAGGCAGACGGTATCAAACATAGCGTAAATAAATGGTACACACTTCAGGCATGCTTTTTGAAAATGAACTATCAGACAAGACGTCTGGAGAAACCCACTTAAGACTGGATTAGTCGTTTAGCATTGTAGGTGTTTTTTATCTGACACATGGTGATCAACTTTCTTCAAACTTTTTAACGAATAAAATTAAACATTGAATAAGATTTAGACTGGGTTTTAATTCGCTTAACCTGGATGAAGAAAATCGTCTCGGTAGTTTTTACTCGTGTTCTTCATTTTTCAGATTGGCATTTAATAACTATAAATATGGCCTATATAATAATACGCTATTTTACGTAAAGCCATGACATTTGGGGACAACGTTGTACATACATAGAAATAACTCCTGCTTCATTTTATTCTAGGGTTGTTTTCCCTCTAAAGTGATTTTTTAAAATTTTAGCTGTCAGAAAATAATTTCCAAAACGAAATTAGAAACATGAGGCACTATAAGTTTGTTTGAAGGGTATATTAATCTAAACGTTAACATGTTTTTGGTGAATAATTTAGAAGTTATTAGCGAGGATATTTTAAAGATTAATCGCTCTATTTTTGTTAAAAAAAATCAGCTGTAGCAACCGCAAAATAAGGAAAACCACATGATTTGAGTAACAAATACCATATGCTTCTGTTAATAACTTACAGTTAGAATTGCACCTTTGTCGACGACAAACAGTCCCCCCGCGGACATTCCGATTGCAGGTCCAGTAAGGCGTGATACGAAGAGTGAAAGCTGATGAATACAAATACAAAATATATATATATTGTCATAAAATACAGCATAGTAACTCATACATAGATCAGCATTTCGTTGTTAATTCCAAGGCCGGCCTCTCTTTCTCGTGTATTGTTAACAAATCATTCTCACAGTAGGTATACTCAGATAACGGTGCGAATTGAAATCGATCGTATGGGAATCACACACGAAATTTCCGCTGTAATCTGTTTTCAGATATTGGGATGATTCGTAACTTACCAACTAAAGTCGACACCGAAGCTAAGCAAAACAGGGCAATACTGGTGCCCCCATGCTCATCTCTTACAATATTACCGTTTTGACAAAAAGAGAAAACGAAACAAAAGACACAAAACACACGTGTGTCGCTCCAGCTGCCAAACAATCGTGTTCACGAATAACGCCACACCAACAGTGTTCTCCCCGCGCGAACGGGCATAAATACCTCCAGATTTAACTTGGCCATCATGGTTGGTTCATCATCCTAGTTTCGGCTATTTAAATAATTTCCCGGGTATTTTTTACAGATTTTCCATACTGCTGAACATCGGTTGAATATTTACCTGTGTTCAAATTCGAACAGTGAACCATCAAATTCGAACAGTGAACCATTGCAGAGGTAGAGAGATTCAATATTCTATGGTGTTATTTGTTGCTATGGTATTGCTTATTGCAAAGTTTTGTAGCCAAATGCCTTTTTTTCAGACGAGTAGCCTCCAGTTGCATCATGGGATGAAAACGTATGGACGAAAGTACGTGATCCACCTTCAAGGAATTTGAGGTCGATAAAATCGCAAGTGATTCATGATGGGTTCTGATGATGAACTTTGAGGGAATCCACCCACAAGCTAATATGATGTACAGGTGCTCTAGTTCTATACCTTACATACTTGTTCTGCAGCTCTGCTCGAAATTATAACTGTTTTAGTGGCATACATTTCTGAAACTATCCATATATTTTGTGAAAATATGCTGAGAGGTAAACTTAGTTTGTTCTTCTTTCACCTTGACATTACCGGATACTTGCATGGACTGAAGATTGGACAGCTGAAATAGTACATTATTCGAATACCTATGCAGGCCAAAGCTCAACAATGGCTCGTGAATATTCACGAAGTTAACTTACTAAACCCATTGGACTTTCACGCATTCACAGTCGATTACAGAAAATAATACTACCTATATGTGACTTGGCGGTACAACATTTGATCTGCTGTCCTCTGGGCTTATACTTAATGTTCCTGTTGGACAAACCTTTAAACCAACTATGTCAAGAAACAACTACTGTTCCACTCCCCTCAAATCCGTTACCTCCAAAACAGTCACGGAATTAATATATGCGGGATTTAGAAATAAATTTAACAGCGTTTGTAATCTGTGAAATAAAGCTTAACTCTGTGAGATTTGCATCTGCTTCAAACAAAATTAATGATTGGTAATGAATGCTAGCAGTTTGAAAAAAAGTTTTCAGTTGGGCTGAACTATTTGATCTCATTTGTTCCTGCTATGAGGTGGAGAAATACGTTCATACGATCAAAATACTCGTGATATTTCTAGTATGCAACTTTTTTTATCATGTTTGCTGTTCAGAGTTGGCCCATAGTCCCTCTGCAAAACTGTAGCATGTAGTGGGAGAGTTGATTCGCCCCGGTACGGTCCCATATTTCCTCATCTCCTCAAGAAAATACAGTCCCCGCTTTGTTATTGAAGAAAAGCTTAATATACTCACAGATTGGGCAGCATTTGTTGGCAGGCTACTGATGTCCCAGAGCATCACTTCATCCAGGAGGGAATGTGCCTGAAAGGTAATTGAATAACTTATATTTCTAGCAACGAATAGACTATGATTGAGCACAAGCCTGTAAGAATGCAAGACTGATTGTTACCGACTACACCTACTTCTGACCGCCTAGACAACGAAGCAAGTTCAGTAAAGCAATAAAACTCAGGGCTGAATATTGTAGGGCAGGAATAACAGTATGTTTTGTATTGCATTTGTTTGAAAATACCTCTTCTTATAGACATGCTTGTGTTTCCACAGAGCGGTGTATTTTCAGTCTGAGTGAGATCAGGTCGTGTGAGCGATGTTCATCTAGCATTAGCAAGGGCACACCTACAATAGTGAAGAAGTTATTTTAAATTATATCTGGTCTGACCCCTTTAGCCACGAATTCCAACTGTATGGGTGGTGACTCTCAGCGCTAGGGAATATCCCGCTTGAGATACGTTTGAGCAAACTTTGCGTTGCGCAGTCCAGAATGCGGTGTGGTTGATCTACCGCAAAGAGAGGTCACACAACAAATATATTTTCCAAAGGGCTTGTATGCTCTGAAGACTAACTTGTTAGACACTACCGGTAGATTTTTAGTATCCTAGAGAAAGAACATCGCCAAGTAGAGCATACGCAGATAGTCGATTTCGTGGTGAAACACCACCTCATTGTTTGTGGACATTTGAATTGGAGCGATATGAAAGAGGTGGGAACAATTGACGACGTCTGGCGACTAAAGAGCAACCATATGATACTACAGGAAAGTATTCGTCGACACCTAACATTCAGCCCCGAAAATACGGTGGATTCTCGGACGTAGCCTTAGTATCTCAGCCGCGCTTTTATTGCAGCTGTTCATGTGGAGACTATGAAGTATCCACACGACCACTAAAACCGGCTTAAGCGGAATTAGATACGCTAGTTCGGGAGCTGTGATGTCAGATCAGCTCAAACAACTCATCTGATGTTAATGAATGAGCATCATGGACGTCTGATGGAGTAAACGTCTTAACATGGTGTAACCTGGTAAATGCAAGAAACCTAGAAAAACTAACGTGTAATGTCCGACCTCGTACGGCTTAAATTTCCCACCAAAACAATAAACCTACATATATTTGTCGAGTGACATGTACAGATCGACGAGATCTTTTATGCGAAATATGAATAGATATTTCTCAATCAAAGCAAATTTAGTTGACATCGATCTTCCTGTGTATATCCTGAAATTAACATTGCTATTCGTATTATTATGAATTATATCGCCTATATAAAAGGCCGTTATTACTGAGGTGACCGTTTCTATCTATCTTAGTCTTTATTACATTAGAACCCATTGTCTTTACCCGTCGGTTATGATCGAGTTTGGTCAGTAGTTTACACAATTGGAAATTGTTATTACGTTCCACTTCCTTTCCATGTACTGTTGACGATGGCGAGTGATGTTTATACTGGTGAATTTGTTATTCTTTACCCATTGTCGATTGAACCATTTTCGAGTATGCATGAAAGCCGTATTTCATCAAGACTTCTCACAGAGAACCTTATAATCATGGAAATTAGCAATTAAGAACTGATTAAGTGACGTACCAACTCCTGAAAATTTTCAAAAGCTGTCAATGATATGAGTTTCCACGGAAAGAAGTGAAAGTTTCCACGGAAAGGAGTGAAAGTTTCCACGGAAAGGAGTGAAAGTTTCCACGGAAAGAAGTGAAAGTTTCCACGGAAAGGAGTGACAAATTCCAGAGAAAGATGAGAATGAAAACATAATCCACCATGCTGAGGATGTATCCATATGTGACAAATTAGTCAGCTAAAGATATCAATAAAACAACGCTCGTTTATATTCAAATTTATGTTCAGATATATTCATACTATTTTATTTCCTTATTTTGTTGTTGATACACTTTTTGATCCGCCGTGAAGTTAATGAGTGATCCCACAATATGGCTACGGTCATGACAGTTACAACAACAGGTGATAGGCACATTACATAATGTTACATATGGTCCTAAGTCTCGGCGGAGGTACATTATATGATGAGACAGATGGTTGGAACAGATACTGCCAGTACGTGCAATATTGAATGACGGCCTAAACGCTTGTATTGTCACGTTGAGGAGGATGTAGCTCTAAAACAGCTTTCGCCAATAACTTACATACATCCTCGTAATGTTGCCGTGAATTTGGCAAAGTGATTAGTTTGATACAGATCAGCGCAACATTTTCAATTTTTTAGAACATCTATTGAATTCCTGTCACAATATTAATCATACGAAGAAAAAATAAACTGTACTGATGTAATAGTATTGTCGTTATTCTGGGATTACACCATCTTAGAATAGCACAAATTCTAGTGCTGAAAAATTGGTCGAGTCCCGTGCGGGATTCAAACCAGCGACCCCAGATAGTCCGGTGGCTTAAGGTCAAGATCGTGACTGACTGGAATAAAGCACTATATTTTGCAGAGAGGCTCATTTGGGCATAAGAAATGATCTCAGAAGGGGTGCCCATTTCTACAGGAGGTGGAAGGCCCTTAATTTGAATAAATCCAATATGGCCGCCATAATACATACAGTATCCTCCTGATGGCGACTATTCGACACCTTGAATCACCTTTTTACACGAGGTTTGGTTTTCTATGAGCCTGACGGACTCGAGAAGAAAATAATAATGATGATTGGAAACTTTATTACCCGTTGAATATCCAATATGGCCGCCAGAGCGTCCCCAATAATGGTATTATTGCTATACACATGTATGTGCGTTTGTATATATGCTAATATATATCATATATGTTTATAAATCCATTGAGAGGTTTCTGTACATGAAGCTCTGTTATGATTGACTCGATCAAGCAGGCATGAAGTTTATTGTCTATTTTCTTTTCTATAGATATCCAATATGGTCACCAGCGCGCCATCCTCAGTGCTGATTATCGGTACTAAAACCAAATCTGTTTCAAAGGATGAAACTTCAGATTATCGTACATGCCACGGTTGTGAACTACATCAAATGTTGCCAAATGAATTCTTCCCGGCTCCTTACATGTAAATTAGCATGTGTAAATCCAGCGGCAAAGGGAGTTACTCTTCCAACACCGGTTGGAATCAGGCTAAAACTGTGCCAAGTAACTACCCTGAGGTAGATTTACTTGTTTCAAGTTTCATCAACGGTTTCGATATTTGACACTCGAGAAAATATGCCTTTACTGTCTCGCGTAATTGTTCATCTGCTATGCAAAGCCCTGCTATCGTAGAAGCTAAATTAGACAAAGAGTTGTCGAAAGGTCGAGTTGCTGGTCCCTTCTCAACTCCTGCTTTTGACAATAAGGTTTGCTAAAATTAGGCTGTCCCCAGAAAGAAACCTAATACTTTAACTTTCCCTGGAAAATCTGCCTTGCCTATTAACGGTGCGATTGAACAGGACCTAATATGTTGAATATGTAGACATTAGTTATCGCGATTGCACTAGTTCAAAAACATGGCCACTAAAGCTTGATGGCAAAAATCTATTTAGATGATGCCTTCCGCATTTATGTATCGGTGCCTCTCCATGGGATGATCTACATCCTATAAGATATTAAAGAGCTCAAGTCATTCTCTGCAATCGGTTATGGCTACAAAATTCGGTATATCAGAGGTCATCCACATACTGCACGACTTCATGTTCGTCGGTGCAAATGGCGCTAGCCACTGTTCTATAACTCTCGACACTTTCACTTACTTGTGTGAGTATTTGGGCATTCCAATCAAACATGCTAAGACCTACATGTAATACCCATCAACTACTATGGTCCTCACCAAGAGCAAGGTCGTTGAAACAATCCGCCATATTGACAGAAGTACTCTTCCTCAAGCAAAACAAGTTCTGAGAAACCTCAATTCGCAAGAAGTTCTAGCAAATCTCCAGAGTAAATTCGTCATAGTCCCAGCAGACAAAGCTCCGAGTAATATAATATTCATATGTAAATATTACTATTACCAGGTGCTGGTTAAAGAATTGAGTGTAGACATATCTTCATCAAATACGTCTACTTACTCCCAAACTGCATTTACTCTGGAAGATTTATTTAACAATCACAAAAAGTTTCTCAGAGAAAGAGGTATTCGTCTTCCAATCAATCATAACGACATACCAAAAATACTCCCAAAATGCATAAATCACCATACAAAGCTAGATTCATAGCTGGTTTTAGAAGCTGCACCACCAAGCTTCTTTCAACCCTATTGACGAGGGCCCTTCAGGAGGTAAAAGCATTTTGGGAAAGGTATTGCGCCACTATTTTCAAGAACTCTGGCGTTGAATGTATGTGGATATTGAAAACTCAAAATGTCTTACGGAAGAACTTGATGCTAAAGGTCACATACCGTACAGACATGTATCCACATGGGATTTCTCGACTCTCTATACTACAATCCCTCATCAGGACCTTATTGACTGTCTAAGTTCATTAATAGTATCTGTGTTCAAGAAAACTGATCGTAGATATATTAATGTCGGAAGCCATAAAGCATTCTTTAGCTCGACTACATACAAGAGATATCATTCATGGGATGTTTCTTTGTTTATAGAGTTGCTTGAATTTCTGATTAAAAATATCTATGTGAAATTTGGCAACACAATATATCAGCAGGATATAGGTATTCCAATGGGTACTAATTGTGCACCCCTGTTGGCCGACCTGTATCTGTTCTCTTATGAATATGACTATATGCAGGCGCTTTCAAAAACCGATCCATTCAAAAGCCCGTTCCTTCTCATTCACCAAACGCTATATAGACGATCTTCTCGCTGTGGATAATCGCTATATAAATGACGCAGTGAAGGATATATATCCACCTTCACTGGATTTGAAGGAAACTACAGATAGCCCTACAGGCACATCTTATTTAGATCTCTATCTCTATAAAAATGAAGCGGGCATTCTCTCTCGTCGACTTTATGACAAAAGAGATGATTACACTTTCGACATCGTAAACTATCCCTTTCTCGATAGTAATATTCCAGTGGGACCTGCATATGGCGTATACATATCTCGCTTAGTAGCATTTGCTAGATCCTGTGTTAAATGTGATGATTTTAATCAACGTCACAAAACATTGTTGCAGAAACTTATAAAACAGGGCTATTCCACCAAGCGCCTCCACTCAAAGTTTTTCAAATTTGGCGATACATATCGCATGCTGATAGCAAAATACGAACGTAGCGTGCAAGATCTATGGCGCTACGTTTCGTAACTGGTGTCTAATTCCGCTTAACCAGGGGCTAGGGGCCGTATGAACCCATGTACCTCAAGAACCTCATGGTACTCATATGAACAGTCACAATCAAAGCGTGACTGAGATACATCATTCTTTAGATGACGACTTTACAACGAATATTATGGATTAAGAATACTGATCAGCGATACGGATTTGATATTTTTTGGAACATCATGATGTCTTGCCGGCATCATTGAAAACTGTTGACCGCTTCTCTCTTGCAGGAAAAAAGCCTATGTTTATGTATACTATGATTGTCTTTTTGAATTTGGTGCTAATACTGTTATGTGGAAAATGGAATAGGTCTTTGGATTATGGACGCGGATATTCTCTAATGGACGACGGCTGGATTATGAATGACGGACTAGACGCTTGTAATGCATGGGATTCAACTGGACTCCAGAACTATGAAAGCTTCATTTCCAGAAGACAAAATTCATAAACTGAAAAGCATGCTGGTTGAATTCTCGCACCGCAAAAAGGTAACCCTTGTGGAATTGTAGTCTCTCATTGGCTCGCACAATTATGCCTGTAAATTCGTCGTGCCTGGCAGGGCATTTGTCCGCTGCCTGATTTAACAAAAGTTGTATCACAGGCTCACCATCACATTCGCTTGAATAAAGCTAGAGGCTATGTTAATACCTGGCTTGTATTCCTGTAGTCTTTCAACGGAAATTAATTTTCTGTCTCCAAATTGGGTATCCGATTTCGACGCTGCTGGTACCTTGGGTTTGGCGGCTGTTGTCGGATCATCGTGGATAGACCAAGAATGACCAGCACGTCTTACCCATATCACGGTCAAGCAGTGCTTGCGGTAGAAATTTGGGGCCATAAACTGGCAAATCACAACGTCTCTTTCTTGAAATTGGTTGAAATTAGTGCATCAGGTAGTAGTTACCTGCCTTCGAAATGACATAATGTTCAGATCAAAACATATTTCGGAACAATCATTTTCCTGACAAACTCTCTAGTTCACAATTTCAGGAAGCACTGTCTTTAGCCCCTTGGCTCAATTGCTTGTCGCACCCAATAACCTGTCTGTTGTTCTTCAAGTATACAAGTATGCAGAGATTTCCTCAATAAAACTGGTCAGTGTGCCAGTAAGATATTCCTCATCTCATCGTCACAGTTGGTTTCCTTCAAAACATTCTTGCATTTCAACAAGTATGCACCCTCCACAGCTTATACATTCGTATCGGCTATCAGTTATGCGCACAATTCGGCTGCAGTAGACGATCCTGCGCAGTTATTCCTTGCCAAAAAGCTACTTACGGGCATGTCAAAATTACATGGCCGGACACCAGATTGCCCATAACTAAGGATATCCTCCAGAAGATATTTTATGCTATACCCCACCTTGTATCCATGTAATTCTTTACGAGCAATGATGGTAGCATATCATGCATTCTTACGCGTTAGTGAATTGACAGATCGTTCAGAACAAGACAGCAATATCAATGTTCTTTAATACAACAATGTCTCTTTCACCAATCAATCTGGCCCATTACAAAGCATGCACATTAGTATCCGCAACTTCAAACACAACATATCCCATAAACCAATTCATTTGTTTATACTGATAATATTAGATATTGTCCAGTTCAAGCAATACATGCTTATTTTCGGTTACATATTCCACATTCGAGGCCGGGCCGGTTCCAATTTCCAGAGGATGCGCCCATTTCAGCTGCCTATTTCTCAGCTCATGTAAAAAACGGAATCTCTTTAATCGGCATTGACCCTCTTTAATAGATTGGGGCGATATGCAAGAGCGGCCATAGCTTTCGCATTGGCGCCGCCACTTCACCCTCAGCAGCAGGGATCCCGAATAACGTATTAAAAAATGTGTAGATGGAAGTCTAGCGCTATATTAGTATGACACTTGGTAGCTATGCATAAGTAAGGATCCAACATGACCCAGTTTGGCAAAGGTCAGTCAGGGGCTGCCGTGCCATCTGAGTCAGTTATATATGATTATTTTCTAATATTTACTGTATACTTAACACCAAGAAAAGAAAAATAAGAAGAAAAAAATAATCCAAAATTTCGAATCGAAAATTCGTCAAAATTGACCATATTCGGTTCTGACGTAGCTGTAATGTCATTATGGTGGCCATCGTGGATTACTTTGCATTTCTCGCTAGACGTTTGCCAACACTATTAGTGTGGAAATTTTCAGACTCTTATCCCGACAAATGGCGAATATATGATGTTTTGAAAATCGTTGGGATAAATATTGCCATTTATAGGCACAAAATGACCCCGGGCCCCTAATGGGTCACATATTGCCTCCTGGACCTCGAAATCGGGGGCACCCCTTCTGATATTGTTCTCCGTGCCTCTGGCGACACGTGTGCCAAGTTTGATGCTTTATTCCACTCTGTCACGATAAAGTGAAAATCTGGCCTTAAGCCACCGGACTAAGAGTCCGGTGTAGCAATAATGGTTGTCTCGCAGTATTGGTTGTCCGAAGGACAACCTGTACCTGGCAGTGGCTGTCCTGAGTTTCAGATACCAGTTGTCCATTCGATACATATTACTCTTGTACATGTTGTAATGCATTATATATTATATTTGCACCCGGACAACTATTCATGGGGCACAGCCTCTCTTATTACAACAGTGGCAATAAGAGCTGTCCCCCATGACCAGCTGTCCATCGTATTATCAGACAAACTAGGTCACGGTATAAAGGTGACAAATTTTCAGTGGCTTGGCAGCTGTCCCAAGTAGTGCAGGGGAAAGAGGCGCGGTAATATGGATGAGCTGGTTCCAGTAAGTTGTAGGTTCGAATCCCATCCGCGTCACATTATTTTTTTTATTATGGTACATTATCATATTTTCCATGCTAATACTTTCACGGATCATTTGTGGATTAATGACGCCAGGTGGACATTATATTTTGAGGCAAAAGTTTTGTTACATATATTTTAATGTTCTTATTACTTAGTTCTATTTTCCAAATATATTTGACGTATTATTCGTCAGTTTCTTCCTATCACAGTCAACAGTGTTTTTGTTGAACTGATGTACACTTTATATACAACAACATATTTCGCTATCAAAGTAATCCACGTAGGCCTGCATAATAAGATGGAGGCAAACTAACACAATTCTAATTTTGAGAAAGACACTGTATGTACAAAAGTTGCGGCATTTTGTATTACAATGTGCTTGTTTCAGGTAAATCCGAGGGTGTTGAATCCGAATCTGCTTGTTCTCAGATTAATGTTACATACTGAAACATCAGAACTGCTAATTAACCGTAATGACCAAGTCACTTGAGCATTTGGTGTCAATCTCTGCCGGGTAGGAAGGCCGTCTTCCCCCAGCTACCCCCCCCCCGCTCCCTCTCCCGCCTCCTTATATCATATCTTCCTAGCCTGTGCGAAACGACAATTTCTGCAAGAAATATTTAGCGTTTCAGGACGAAATCATTAAAGAGGTAGTAGCGTGATTTTAGTTGTTCGGGTAAACTGAACAGCATGATCACTTGCAACATTTGCCAAAAGATTTTCAAGTATTGAAATCTCGTATTTCATATAGGGATCAATATTGTCAGATTCTTCAATTCGGTCTAGTGAATAACATGAAAATGGGAAATGACTGAGATGACGTCGGATAACGTGATCAGGTATCCATGACGTCACGTTAGAAGCCGTCACAGTGCGATAAAAGTTCTAAGATCGAGTATGACGTTGCAAAGCATCACGCTCGGAATGCCAGTGCGCGTTTTGTGACGTCATCTCAGGCACTGGAGCCAAGTGTAGGTGCTGTTACGTTTTTCAGACAATGTCAGAAGTGTGATTTCAATGCCCGTGATATTAAATAATGAGGTCACAGAAACACGTTCACCATAGTTGCTCTCAACTACTGAATAACTTTTATCGAAATATGTTATTTGCTGAATATTTTTTAAATGACGCTTTTACCTCTTTAACGATGACTTGTTTAGTATACTGCCCCCCCCCACCATTCCCTCCCCCCATACCCCAATTATCCTGAATACCGATATGTTTAACCATTTCCGTTAGGGGGTGAAACTTGACAGGATGATGTAATACAATTAACAATGGTCACTCTAATGGCCTCACGGTGAAGTCATCTTCCCTGAAAGTAGTTTTAAATCTATTTTAGCCAATTTTCCTTATAAATATTTTTCGTACTCCTTTAGCTAGGGGATGAATACTGTGTGATGACGCCACAGTGACGTCATTATTAAAAAAGGCATTTTTGTGTTTCATTTCTTCGCAAACACTGCATGATAAATTAGTAAATCAAATAGTTTCAGTCCACTTTTCCATGCAGTAAAGCAAACGTTTTTAAGAAAACCAACATACCCACATGGATTCCATTTTGAATTTAACCATTATTCTCTGCACATAGACTCAAAAAGACCCCAATATGATAAGCTACAAAGCTACGGAGTGTCAGCTCTCAAGTATTTATCGTTCCGGATAGAGGATAAAAAGTTTGGTACGAAGGACCCGATGTCCTCCCCCCCCCCCAAAAAAAACGGCCTTGTAGGGTTAACCCCACCGCATGGCATCACGACACAAGAATTTTTGCGGGAAAATTGCATGAACTCAAATTGGGAAAATCTGATCGGAAAATTCGGCCCAAAAATTCAGATGCGAATTTGTGAATTTGAATGTGAATCTGATTACGTCATTGTGACGTAATCAAAGAGACTGTTTCATATATAGTGTACGTGCTTTCATCTCCTAAGCATACGGGGTATTAAAACTATTTATACGGGTGAGTCCGAAGAGAAGAAGAGAGCTATATCCCCATAAAATTGTGCTTTCGGTCATTTCCGTTCATTTTTTCCGTATTCCTAAAAGAGCATAAAAGTAATTTATTTTGCCAAAACTAATTATTCTCTATCATATGAATTAGTTTTTGATATAAAATATCGGAAAATAAAAAAAATCAGTCCAAAAAAAGAAGAAGCGAAAAATGACTTCCGAAAAGATGACGTCACTGTGACGTCATGATGGCAACCATTTTGACTTGTTTAGCATTTCATCATAGAGTTTGACTCAAATATTTTCAAATAAACTATAAAATAGTTTCAGCCCTCTACCCAAGATATAACGAAAATAGATGGGGCGTCGAAATTCCCCCCACCCTCCATCCTCAGGCGGGGACAACCTCCAAATCACCCAGATCTGTTAGGGTTAAAACAGTCTATCTATCGGCTACGCATACTATCATTGCCTTATTGAACCGATTTGCATGCTGAGGTCTGATACTGGACAACTATTCCCAGGTGACGGACAACCCTTAATACGACTTAGTTATAATCGCGATAAAACCTGGACAACCACATCTATCGTCGGACAACGTATCCCCGGGTGTAGTTGTCCATGGACAACCTATGATAGTATCAGTTGTCCCGAGACAACTCACAACAGTACATGTTGTTCATGGACAACCTGTCTCAGTAATGGCTGTCCGACGGACAACCACTAACCAAGACAACGTTCACCTTCACACCGGCACCTAATCGCCAGCACTGTATGTCGGCGATCTAAACCACTCGGCCAAAGGGCCTCCCACAAAATAGGAGGTAGCAGACCGGTAGACTTGAAAGCGAACATACAGTACCTCTCCGATGATCGTAATGACACAGCTCCCACAGCTGAATAGATATATTTTTATCATTTAGAAAGCAGATCACCGAAGTTAACCAACGTTAAGCTCGGTCAATATTTGGATGGGTGACCAGGTGCTGTACTGGCTGGGCTGATCAGTGTCCAGGGTAATAGGAACTGTGAGCACTCTCGTGTTCTGGCACATGTAGGCACCGTCGTGATATGACTGAAACAGGGTTGAAAACGACGTTAAACCCTACTACTCACTCACTCACTCATTTAGAAAGTGATCGTATAACACTATTTTCGTTATTTTGGGATTATACTATCTTAGAAAAGGACAAATTCTAGTGCTGAAAAATTGGTCGAGTCCCATGCGGAATTTGAACCAGAGACCCCAGAGTCAGGCACCTAATCGCTAGCAGTGTATGTCGGCGATCTAAACCACTCGGCCAACGGGCCTCCACAAAATAGGAGGTAGCAGACCGGTAGTCTTGAAAGTGAACACACAGTACCCCTTTGATGCTCGTAATGACACAGCTTCCACAGCTGAATAGATATACTTTTATCATTTAGAAAGTGATCGTATAACAGTTTTTTCGTTATTTTGGGATTACACTATCTTAGAATAGCACAAATTCTAGTGCTGAAAAATTGGTCGAGTCCGGTGCGGGATTCGAACCAGCGACTCCAGAGTCAGGCACTAATCGCCAGTACTGTATGTCGGCGATCTAAACCACTCGGCCAACGGGACTCTCACAAAATAGGAGGTAGCAGACCGGTAGTCTTGAATGCGAGCATACAGTACCCCTCTGATGATCGTAATGACACAGCTCCCACAGCTGAATAGATATATTTTTATCATTTAGAAGTGAATGATACAAAAATATATATGTACTGATGTAAGTCAAGTCACATCCATTAGTTTGTTCCCACCTCCAATTATTGAAGACCGCGTCTGGTCTGGTTTCCTTGTTTTACAGGACCACCAGGGTAAATCATGGGTAGCCATTAGTAGCTCGAGATGTTTTCACTTCCAATTATTGAAGACCGCGTCTGGTCTGGTTACCTTGTTTTACATGACCACCAGGGTAAATCATGGGTAGCCATTAGTAGCTCGAGATGGAGATGTAAGTGAATCGATAACGATGATTCATATGCTAAATGGCTGAAATACTTGATTTACAACATATAAATTGGTCAAATTTATCGATTTTTAGCCCACCATCACCAGATGGTGTGTTCAAGTCACTTTTCGTCTGTGGTCCGTCGTCCGTCGTCCGTCCGTCAGTCCGTCCGTAAACAATTCTTGTTATCGCGATTTCTCAGGAACTACTGCATGGATCTTTCTCAAATTTGGTACACAGGTTCCCCTTGGGGTCTAGTTGTGCAAGATACCTTTTCTGGTCCGATTCGACAATCCAATATGGCCACAAGGCGACCATCTTGGATTTCCCCATGAAACCTTGTTATCACGATTTCTCAGAAACTACTGCATGGATCTTTCTCAAATTTGGTACACAGGTTCCCCTTGGAGTCTAGTTGTGCAGGATACCTTCTCTGGCCCGATTGAAAAATCCAATATGGCCACCAGGCAGCCATCTTGGATTTCCTCATGAAACCTTGTTATCGCGATTTCTCAAGAACTACTGCATGGATCTTCTCAAATTTGGTACACAGGTTCCCCTTGGGGTCTAGTTGTGCAAGTACCTTTTCTGGTCCGATTCGAAAATCCAATATGGCCACCAGGCAGCCATCTTGGACTTCCCCATGAAACGTTGTTATCACGATTTCTCAGGAACTACTGCATGGATCTTTCTCAAATTTGGTACACAGGTTCCCCTTGGGATCTAGTTGTGCAAGATACCTTTTCTGGTCCGATTCGAAAATCCAATATGGCCACCAGACAGCCATCTTGGATTTCCTCATGAAACTTTGTTATTGTCATTTCTCGGGAACTACTGCATGGATCTTTCTCAAATTTGGTACACAGGTTCCCCTTGGGGTCTAGTTGGGCAAGATACATTTCTCGGTCCGAATCGAAAATCCAATATGGCCACCAGGCGGCCATCTTAGATTTCCCCATGAAACTTTGTTATCGTGATTTCTCAAGAAGTACTGCATGGATCTTTGCCAAATTTGGTACACAGGTTCCCCTTGTGGTCCAGTTGTTCAAGATACCTTTTCCGGTCCGATTCCAAAATCCAATATGTCCATCAGACGACCATCTTGGATTTCTCCATGAAACTTTGTTATTGCGATATCTCAGGAAGTACTGCATGGATCTTTGTCAAATTTGATACACATGTTCCCCTTGTGGTCCAGTTGTGCAAGATACCTTTTTTGGTCCGATTCGCCAGGTGGCCATCTTGAATTTCCCCTTGAAACATTGTTATCGTGAATTTTCAGGAACTACTTCATGGATCTTTCTGAAATTTTGTACACAGGTCCCACATGGGGCCTAGTTGTGCAAGATACCTTTTTTGGTCCGATTCGAAAATCCAAGTTACGCTTCAAATTAATACGGTAATCCCGAGTTCAGACGTTGCATCACACGAGTCGGCGGATCAAACCGTGGGACATATTCTATATATTGACTATAGAGAATATCCATTCCTTCACCTTCCATATCAAGAGGTTCAAATAATTCGGAATTAAAATGTATTTCTTCAAATTTTAAATCAGTCTTCTTTGGTCCAGTGAACTGCCTCACTGTTTCGTCTGCCGACATGTCGGCTACATGTAGGGACGTCACTCTTGTGACACGTTACAACTCGACAACTGTAGACTACTGCGTGTTTCGATCCAAGGGTGATAATCAGGATTTAGACACTTTCGAAGTTTCAACATTACTGCGCGGATCCCTTCAGTATTAAGTATTGTACCATCTTACTATTTTCGACCATGGTATCTTAAAAGGGATATCTCAAACTAGCCCAGTAAACGGAACAGAATTCGTTCCTAATTATAAAATCTTAAGTATGTTTCATAGCTCATGCCAAAGGGTCAAAAAGTCTTCGCTTCCAGTACCCAATGCTGACACGTGCAAAAAAAAAATACTACAAAACGAAGACGAAGGATCCTCCGGACATTCACTTTCAAACTAACTTTTCTCTTGTACTATAACAACCGACATAAGTACAGTTTCTAGAAATCTTGAAACTCCTGATGATATCGTGGTGTTTTCCAGTGTCCCTTTTTTCGATCTTTTTCGCTCAGATTCGAAATTCTGTAAACAAAATTGCAAATCAATCGTTTGTTCTTAGTAACAATGGACAAAAAGATCCTCTTGTCATTAGCTTACAATTATCGGACAATGTTGGGCGCCAAGATCCTTCAGGATCTCTCGTTAGTTACGTCATTTCTGCCCCAAAAATGCATGGTAAATTTGTAAATAATAGTTGGATGAGAAATCAAATGGTTTTTTCTCACTTTTCCTCGTAGGAAGGCAGAAAAGCAGAAATTTTGAAGAAAAATGACTAAAACACCACTTTTCTGGTTACAAGCGTCTAGTCCGTCATTCATAATCCAGCCGTCATCCATTAGAGAATATCCGCGTCCATAATCCAAAGACCTATTCCATTTTCCACATAACAGTATTAGCATCAAATTCAAAAAGACAATCATAGTATACAAAAACATAGGCTTGTTTCCTGCAAGAGAGAAGCGGTCAACAGTTTTCAATGATGCCGGCAAGATATCATGATGTTCCAAAAATATCAAATCCGTATCGCTGATCAGTATTCTTAATCCTTAATATTCGTTATAGAGACGCCATCTAAAAAAAAAAGATGTATCTCAGTCACGCTTTGATTGTGACTGTTCATATGAGTACCATGATGATCTTGAAGTACATGGGTTCATACGGCCCCTAGCCCCGGGTTAAGCGGAATTAGACACAAGTTACGAAACGTAGCGCCATAGATCTTGCACGCTACGTTCGTATTTTGTTATCAGCATGCGATATGTATCGCCAAATTTGAGAAACTTTGAGTGGAGGCGCTTGGTGGAATAGCCCTGTTTTATAAGTTTCTGCAACAATGTTTTGTGACGTTGATTAAACAAGGCCGCCATTTTGAATTTACCCATGATTCTGTGGTCGGGGGTCATCAAAATGACCTCAGTGTAATAAGCTACAAAATCACTGAGTGTCCGCTCTCAAGTTTCTGTCGTTTTGGAGATAGAATAGAAAATTTTGTAGGGACCATTATGGCTCTTCCAGGCTTAATTTAATCCAGCGAAGGGGAGTGGGGACTATATAGTTCACAGGTTTGCCATAGATATATAGGAAGGTCAAGGGATCGTACACAGAATTAAGGTGTCTTGTTGTGGTCTTACCTTTTGATTGCGACAAAAGATCAAGTCCGTCTACGTTTTTTTGTGTGTGTGAGAGATGTCAATGAACTTGTTTCTGAGTATAAGGGCCGTTTTTCATCGACAGGTCTTGTTTCACACACTAGTGTTAACACATACTAAATCCCAGAAGAGATTAACAGGCCGAGAGAGAAGGTTGATCATCACAGGGACAATCCAAGGGTGTAATACCTATGGGCCGTCATAGCTCAGTCAGTAGAGCATAAGCACGATAAGCTGGGTTAGTGGGTTCGAATCCCGCTGCCGACCAAGTTATTATTTCCCTCTGAAAAATCATTTCGTATGTATATATGCTCAGTGGCGGGCTATACGCCATACCAAATATCATTTCTTTCATCTTTCAGCAGAAGGTGACCATTGCAAAATTCTCACGCAGTAGATGTATCCATGTGTGCCATGTTTGCCAGCTACAAATGTCAGTGAGACAACCAGGACATTTATTGTAAAACTCCAATGAATAAGATCAATGTAATCATGCTATTTCAGTTCTTATTTCGTCGATAAAACATCTTACCTACCTTGACGTTAATCAGTGATGCCACGCAAAGTATCGCTATCAGCACAGCAGCAAACACAAGAAAACTAATAACCATCTGCAACAATATGTGTGGTGTAGAACTCGCAGTGCCGGTAGTGTATAGGCTAAGACAGAACAATGGAACACCCGTTATCAACTGGAGCAGGATGTAGCCCGACAAGAGGTTGTCAGCGTTCGACAACAAATTGCACACGTCTTCGTATTGTCGCCGGGATTTTTCCAACATGGCTGCCATATCTGACTCCTTCATTACGGATTGACGCAACGTTTTCAATTTTTCATAACATCTGTTGAATTCATGCCACAATATGTAGCACGCGAAGAAGAAAACGAAACATGTAACTGTGTGTACAAATGTATACGATGAAATATCCAGTAAACACAGGGCCAACACGGCGAAATACCAGTTCGACTGAATCGTGTACGGTGATAGGAGACAAATTTTGCCCGATTTAATCTCCTCGGTGGTAGCTAAGAATACCACTGAAATTAAAACTACCGATGTCGTTAGTCCCAGTATTCCATACAGAAGATTACCAGTTCGTCTGTTTGCCCTGGAAACATAACTAGACACGCCATATTTATCTTGTAGGACAATAAACGATGCTAATAAAGCACTCAAGTGTCGAGAGTTAGCAGTAAGAGACGACGCACTGAAAAGCGCAGCAAAGACTACGTAAAGCCCGATGGTTATGTTCACAACCGAGAAACTATTGCCGTTTTGGAAACATAGCATATATCTGGACACGTTAAACCAATGGATCACATTCATGGATACGCAATAAATCGCCAACAGGTAGCCAGATCTATTTTTCAAATTCTTGACATCAATGTAGATACCAGCTATTTTACACACTTTGACCACAGGCTGAAAAGCCGTCGGTAATTCGCCTCTCTGCATACTTTGATTTCAAAGTGTATTCTCGCTTTAAGTATCGTTACGCGGTTGAGACAACTGAGTCAGTTGTGTCTGACAAGTACGTCAGTGAATTTATATATCAAACCGTAGCTAGGCGATTCAAAGATTATATGTAAACCAATGGTATATTGGTATCTCCTTGTCAGCAGTCTATGTATTCAACTATCCCCTTTAGACAATATTTGATAGCTGAAGTATTAATAAGCCTTTTATTGGAGTCCATATGTACAGTATTTGCTCAGTTGTGCATGAATGTTTTCATGTTTGTGAATCGAGAAATCCGGTAATAATCAATTGTCTAGGGTGGACAGTTTTATGATCAATAACCAATGAATAAAGCATGAGTTTGCGAACGACACGGTTTCTCTACACGATACTTAGTTGGAAAAGACTAATTGTCCATAATTTGGTTTTCATCACCATCGGGGAACATCATTACGTCTTGTCATCAGACTTGAAAACTGCTGCAAACAAAGTAATCGTGTTTAATCAAATTTTAATTTCATGTCTTGAATTTTGCTGCTAATAGTTTTACGCAAACATCTTTCGATGTAACTACAATTCTGACATGATTGCGTTCTTGAACAAAATTTCAAAAGTTAGAAAATTTACAATCGCTTGGTGTAATGTTGTTTCTCGATGATGAGCGTTAATCAAGTAACAACAGTCTTTATACCACGCCCTCGGATATACACAACGTGGCACAGAAATGAATTACTGAAATGTGCCATGTATTATTAAGTGCTAATGAGATACAAATAGAATTTGCTGTGACTGACAGGTAATTCAAGAGTAAATAGCATGATAAGTAGCATTTGGGTTTAAAAAACATCTAGCAATCTGCACAGAAAGTACTCACAAACATTGAATAATAAATTGCGAGTCTCCGCTTTTTATTAACCACTGCGCAAAGTTGATCGACTGCATTGAATATCCATATTCCTATAGCGGTGCGTTCAAAAGCCACCCTTAACATGAGGCACCACAGGTGCTACAACCCTCGCAATCTAACAGTCCAAACCAGGATTATTTAGATTATGTAGGAGTTTAGATGCATGTATGTTATGGGATTTTGTTATGTCATGGCATATGCATACCAAATTTGAGAAGGTGATTGGTTTACGTTATTGCCCGGAAATGAATTTGAGATGGACAGACGGACGAACGGATGGGCGCAGTGATACACAGACGGACGGACGGACAAGCAGAATTCAGTATAGCCCCCCTCCTATATACGGGGTTATAAAAAGTGACACGGTATCCACATAGCTGTGGGGAAAAATATGCAAAGTTGTGATGGCCTGAAACATAATGTCGGATGGGGCTTTCGTCCATTTTTTGTTCTTTGTGGCTTTTTAGCAAATCCACAAAAGGATGTTCTGTTCTCATATTGTTCATCGTTTTTAAAGAATAGCTTTGACTTTTTGGGGCGAGAGGATAAATTTTGATGTTGTTGTTGTAATACAATATAGTATCACTTTCGTTATAAAGTTGAACAGAGTCATTTCATGCACACCTAATACATCTTAAAATTGTTTCATACAGTTATTCAGAAGATATAGCAAGAAAGCATTGGCTATATTCAGTGCATCATGCAGAAAGAAAACCTCTGTATACTATAAACGTAGATCTATATGGTTCACTGCTGACCCTTAGTAAAGAAAATAGTGCCACAAATGGATACCAAACTACTATTTAAGTGTTCCTAATTCGTGGAAATTTCGCAAATTACAACTGAATCATTATTAAAGCCAACCGAGAAATTGGTAAATGATAATTCATGAATAGAAAAGGCTGTGGATATTTAAAATGTAGATTTGAACTTGCACTACACAGTACAGCTCAATCCTCCCTTGTTATCTCCCCTGTCCACTCTCCATAGTTCTGGTGCGTGTAATATGCAGATTTATGTTGATCAGGAAAACGATTGCAAAACTCCATGAATATTTTGGAAGTAGAATGGAAAGAAAACATTTCTGAATACAGCGAATTTATTATGTTAATGATTTGATTTGTCCCAGAAATGAAATACTGAAATGACGCAATCAGATATAATGTGACGTTTTATTAGAATGCAATGGATTGGAAATTCAGGCAATTAATCCTAAGTTTATTTAGCTGGTAAGCAATTAACGAATGAACCACATGGCTTCTACTAATGTCAACCCCGCTGGGCCTTTCTTCTAAATGAAATATAAAAAAATGGCTGACAAACTGCCCAGACTGATGCGATGTCATCCATTGATGAAACGGGTCATGTCTATCTGAATAGCTGTATTCATGCTATTCTAATTTCTTTTTCGTTCGTCAAACATCTTATATAACACTTATCGTTACATTGCCACAGCTAAAGCGAAAAGAAAAATAATCACAAAAAGTAGATCGTATAAGTAGAGTTTTTGGCCAAAATTATAACCACAGGTACATTATTCCTGCAGTGCAAAGGGCTGTCACACAAGAATCTAATAAGCCGGGATCTAATAATGACCCGACGTTACGATGCCGTGATAAGTATGTTCCCACAATCGGCAGCATCCCAGGGTATCCACCTATATAAGTGGAAATCACACTCACTGGCATGATATTACCTGAAATTGAGTTATTTTCAACAGAGAACCATGGTTATTCCACTCGGGGCCTCATTAACACCCACCGAGCGTGTTTGGTAACTATGGGTATGCGTTGACATAGCCTATGCCCAATCCTACCTATACTGAAAAATGTCCAAGAGAAAACCCGATTGTTGTTGATTTGTTTCAGTACGATCAGGAATCTAGTAGTAAGGTACAACACTTACGTTGTCCCAGAACGCTAGTTGCACTATCTACTCATAGCCTGTCCTTTGTGGAGTTGACACTGGTTATTTTCCTGGTCGATCCCACTACATATGGTACAATATAATCACAACACAATACAGATCCACGCAACAGTTTCAATTTGTCGGAACATCCTGCGAAACTATGTAACATACGAAGAAGCAAACGAAATGTGTGACCTTCTGTACTGATGTAAGCGAAGCCATGTTCAATACCAGTTCGATTGTATCGTGTACGGTGAAATGTAACTACTCACATCATATTTATGGCGTAGGTATGTTACAAATCCAAGCAAGCATCGAGAATGAGCATTAAGAGACGACGGGCTGAGAAGCGTCAAATAGACGATGTAATCCCCTATGCAAATGTTGAAACCGAAAAGCCATTGCAGTGTTGGAAGTACAGCATATACACACGTTGAACAAATGGATTGCATTCGGGACTACACAGTAAACCGCCAACAGACCACCAGTTCTACATTTCAATTTTTGACATCAATAAAGACACCGTCTAGAGTTCCAATTTTAATTACATGTTGAAAAGCCTTCAATATTTTGTCTTTCTGCTTCTTTTGATACCAAGAGTAATCTTGACACCAACCCTGGCAAAACTGCAACCGATGACTGTTTAGCATCTAGTTCAATTAACAGGAAGTCTTATTCTGTTAATTAATATGTTAACTGTAATTGTCCTACTACTAATTGTGCTTATTTCGTTTCCGGCTAGGAGAATTTTAGTATCCAAATTATAGACATTGTCTACCAATCTACTACTGACATCTATCCTAAATTTGAGAGATAACTATTCTGAATGCTGGTTCAGTGTCTCCGTATTGTAATTGTAATGTTAAAGGGCGCGGCACTGTAGCAAACTGTCAACTGGAAACGTCCAATATCAACTAACTATTTAAGCATTCATTGAAAAAGATTTGAGATCGAATGAATGGCGTCACAATTGAAAGTATCCGCAGAACTGGTGAGGCAAGGCCTGGGCAAAACCGACATATCATAGCGAGGTATATCTGCAGACCAGAACGGCGAGAAGGGCTTTTCAGGGTAAAAACAGTTCTGAAGAACAGAATTTTTTTGTGACAAACGATGATATACCTGAGCAAGGTAGGAGAAGGTCTGATGAACAAAAGTTACAGTGAGGGAAAGGGGGTAAGATTCGTGCAGGGAAAACTGTTTATTTACGGTGTGGAAGTCAAAGGCTCCGAATCGTAAGTACTTCATGAAATAATGATCAGATGGTTACTGCACGAACTGAACTCTGAGAATAACGAGATCGACGTACAGACGAACTAAATTACAAATCCACAAGTCTTACTACGGTAAAAGATCGGAGCGCGTACACCATGAATAACTGATCCCCTGATACTGTACGGATCTGCAAAATAACTGTGTGTATAAATATTGTATATTTCTCAAACTGCGAAAACTACTCGGCAAAACTCGCATCAGTCGACACTGGCTATATGCCGATAGCTTAGCTGTTTGTTTGCTCATTGCTTCTCGTTTCTCATTTTTTTTGGTTAAAGGCTAATATGGTATCGCTACATGCAGAGACACCGGCAAGAGAGCTGCTAAATAATTGTGTATATAAGTATTGTATATAACAAATATGTGCACACATTAACCTGTAAAACTATCACAGTACATGTAATCACATAATGGCTTTATACACATTTATATTTTAGCTATTTGTTTGATTTTGTCCAGTTTAAGTTTGTAATGGTAGGTTACCGACAAATGTCATACTTTAAGACGGATCGAAGTGTGAGGAAAGATGGTAAATTGAGAATGACGCACGCTATGCCAGTTTTAGAGTATGTGTTTCAACTAATGTTTACCCAATTAGTACGCACACCCGTGGGATCTAAAGCTTTGTACAGTTTGGATATATGTTGCCCATGGTCTAAAATAAGTTTTTTTTATTTTCATTCACGTTAAACTTGCTTTTTTATAATCCGCCTACGATAAATTAACATGAAATAAGACTGTACAGTTGGAAAGTAAAACCTGTCGAAAAATATTCTCACCTTAGGCTTGGTGATATTTCGCTTTCTTTTGTTAATGAGAAAAGTACAACAGGGAGCGAGGAAACCCGATTGATCACAACACCTTTAATGCAATTCAACTTGTACAAGCTGTGCTATTTCTATTGTTTACTATGTCATTAGGTTATTGTAACTCCTCACACCTGTTTTCTCTTGCTTTACTACACAAATGTCACTCGCGAAATGCATGCAAGTATCGCACGAAACTCAACTTTTTTTAAATATATGACTGGTACCGTAAGCATTGCCTCAATGAACTGCAGAGGGCTGACTGACAAAGTGAAAAGGTGTGATTTGTTTCATTAATTTCGAAAGAATTTTGTTTATGTGCCGTGATTGGAATCCAATCTTGGACCTGGAGTTATATACTCTGGAAATTACAAAAATATCAACAGTCCGAACACACGAGAAACAGGGCTTAATTTAATTACTAAATAGATATATGGAGACTTTCACATGAAAAGAAACGTAAATACACCTGGCATAGGAAAAATCCCCGAAAACAGGCGATGATTGATTTCTTTTTAACTAGTGAAGATATATTTGACATAACGATCGAATTTGATATTAAACCGGGATATAAAATTGATCATTCCTACATAACTCTTGAATGCAGTTTACAAATTCAGAACGCGGGAGGGGATATTGAGAATTAAACTGTTCACTTTTGAAGGCAGCGCATACTTAGAACTATTTAAGGAAATAATAAACCAGACCTTGGACGAATTTACCCCAATTCCGACCGAACGAACCTTCAAAATATTCCAGTGTCTCACTTAGATCTTATTATTGATGATCAGTTATTTCTAGAACTACTGTTAATGAAAATAAGGGGAGAAATTCTTATGTACGAAACGGAAAATAGAAAATCAAAGAGAAATGGAGTTACAGGAAAACATAGAGCTACTTGAACATGAGATAATGAAATACGTCAAAATAGATGAGAATAAAATTAAGAAGCTATAAATGCAAAAATGAACTAGAATCAATGCGGATATCAAACTGATCATTCCATAATTATCTTGAAATGAAAGTTTACAAATAGCTGGATAGAACAAGATTGTGCTAGCATAAATATTGAAAAGCTGAATGATCTAGGAGAAATTTGGAAAATATTCGAAAATATTCGAAATGAAAATATAAAGGGAATTATAACTGGAACAAAAGCGCAGTGAGCAGATATGGGTGAAAAACCAACAAAGTATTTCTTGGGCTTCGAAAAACAACTATACAAATAAGGTTATTGCGAAATTAATATTAGATGATGGGCAAGAAATATTTGACAACCGAAAAATTCTAAATGAACGACAAAAATATTAAGAAAAAGTATATACTTGTAGAGAACAGTTAAACGCAGCAGAAATACAGAATAATTTAGAAATATAGACATTTCAACACTTAGTGCAGACGAATCATCTGAAAAGACGGCATAATCACATATAAAGAACTTAGCGAAGCGTTGAAGAGTACAAAAACCGATACCAGTCCAAGTATTGACGGTTTTCCAGCTGAATTTAAAAAACTGTTTTGGAGAGAAATAAAAAAATTTGTTATTTAAATAGAGAATTATTTACAACGCAGAAACAAGGCCTGATAACCTGTCTACCCAAACCGGGAAAGCCACGAGTGTATATAAAAAATGGAGGCCGATTACCCTTTAAGCTAGACTCATGTATTTCAAACCGACTAAAATTAGTACTAAATAAGCTTATTGACGAGGAGCAGAGGGGATTTGTCCAAGGCAAGTATATAGGAGGAAATGTAAGATTAGCTTATGATCTTATGTCCTATACAAAATTTGAAACATCCCAAGACTACTGTTACTTATAAACTTCGAGCGTTCGATTCTGTGTCATGGATAGTTATTGACGAAGTTTTGAAAAAATACGAATTTGGAACTTCCATTAGACAATGCAGTCAAACATTTTTCAGTGATATCTGACAGATACAAGATAACCAATGCCATTTGAAATAGTGCTCTGCTTTGCACTGTTTTATATGACATAGTGATATAAATCCAGCTTTCAATAATTTTTCTCCACACCACATAGAATTAATAATCTCCAGTATTCAGCCCATCGACCATAATATTTGCAGTGTCCGATGTATGTATCAAGTATAACGTTGCCTGTGTGGTGGTAATGGGGCAGTGGGATAAGCATTGTAATTCCAATGTGGATCTCCAGCCATACTAGGTGGCGCTAGTGCTCCAGCACGTAAAACAGATGTGGCGTCATAAAGCGAGCAGTTATAACGTCGTTACATTATGATGTTGCCTTTGTGACGTCCAGACAAACGACATGGGCATGCGCCATTTACCTCTTGGTACACGTAGCCACCTAGCGTCAGTTCGAGCTGGCGAACCCCATCTCATAATGTAAACATGTTCAATGGACCACCGCTGAACAACAGGTGAATTGACGACTCCACATAGTTTATGTCCTATACGGGTAAGGATGATGTATTTCATCAACCATTCTCGCTTGCTCGCGAAAGTATGAATACAATCAAAACCTCGCTATGGAAGGTAATCATGCATCCAGATTAGGAATGAACGTTTGTTTGGAGGCAGACTTTACAGGCGGTTGTACTGAATGAGAACTTCCACCCTATGAATATTTACCCCATTTTCTCTAATTCTGCTTACGCCGGTGCTGTCTCTTGGTATAATATCTTTGGTAGAATGCAGGCGGAATATTGGCGTTTCGACTCATCTGACATTTTTTTTAGTACGCCAGCATTTTCCTAACACCAATGCATGCTGCTCCTCCTAAATTTCGTACTTAAATGAAGTTATAAGATTCGGTGTATTGTAAGTCCTGCAATCATTGAGAAAATACTGTATCATAGAAATGTTTTTATTTCAGTAAGATTTGTCAAAAGCTGTCGATGCGATATTCCGCGAAGAGGACTACAGTTTCTCAGCGGGAAGTGACCATGCGAAAAGTCCACCATGTAAAAGTTGCCGGTTATGGAGGCAAACCTTTCATTTATAGTAAAATTATAACGAATAATATAAATAAAACATTTACTTTATATTATATATGTGATTAGATGTAACCATGTTAGGCTAAATCGTTTTTCCCCAAGCAAAACAGGCACTGAGACACCTCAGAACGCAAGAAGTTCTAGCAAATCGATTAAATTCGTCATAGTTCCAGGAGACAAAGCCCCAGCTAATAAAATATTACTTTCTGAACATTACTAATACCAGTTGCTGGTTAAGGAAATGAGTATAAACACACCATCATTGAATACGTCTACTTATTCTCAAACTGCATTTTCTCTGGAAGCTTAAATGGAAAGCGGAAAGAGTTTTTTCCTTCCAACTACTCCTAACGATGTAATAAAAGTTAACTGGACTCTCAAAAGGCATGAAACACCACACACAGCTAGATTAATAGCTGGTTCCATAAACTGTAATTACAAACGTCTAGTTCGTCATTCAATATTCAGCTGTCGTACATTAAAGAATTTCCATAATCCAAACACAAAGCTTCTTTCAACCCTGTTGATGATTACCCTTCAGGAGGTAAAAGCGTTTTAAGAAAGGTATTGTGCCACAGTTTCTAAAATATCTGGCGTTGAATGTATGTGCATATTGAAAAACTCAAAACGTATTACGGAAGAACCCCGTAGTCTACAATCAGAATCTGATTGACCGTCAAGTTCATAATAGTAACGGTGTTCAAGAAACCTGATCGTCGATATATTAATGTCAGAGGCCATTAAGCATTCTTGAGCTCTACACCATACAAGGGATATCATTCATGGGATGTTTCTTGTTGATATAATGAATGTCTTATCAATAATATCCATATCTATATGTAAAATTTTGCAACAATATATCAACAGCATATAGCCATTCCAATGGATACTAATTGTACCCCCTTTTTGGCTGACATATACCTGTTCTATTACGAATACGACTATATGCAGACGCTTTCAAAAACCGTTCATTTCAACGCCCGTTACTTCTCATTCACCAAACGCTACATAGACGAACTTCTCGCTGTGGATAATCGATATAAATATGACAAGGTGAAGGATATTTATCCACCTAAACTGGATTTGAAGGAAACGGCTGGTAGCCCTAACGACACCCCATATTTAGATCTAAATCTCTAAAAAAATGAAACGGGCGTTCTCTCTCGCCGACTTTAAGACAAGAGAAATGATTACAATTTCGACATCGTAAGCTATCCCTTTCTGGAGAGTAATATTCTAGTTGGGCCTGCATATGGCGTATACATATCACACCTCATAGCATTTGCTAGATCCTGTGTTCAAATGTGGCGATTTTAATCAACAAAACAGTGTTGCAGAAACGTATAAAACTTTCTCAAATTTGGCGATACCAATAGCAAAATACAAGCGTAGCGTGTAAGATCTGTCGCTTTATGTTGTGTATAATTCCACTTAACCTGGGGATAGGGGCCGTATGAACCGATATACTTCAATATCCTCATGGTGTTCGCATGAACAGACACAATCAAAGTGTGACTGAGGTACATCATTCTCTCGACAACGACTTTACAACGAAAGTCATAGGGATTAAGAATACTGACCAGCGATACGGATTTGATATTTTGGAACATCATGACGTCTTGCTGGCATCATTGAAACTTGCTGACCGTCTCTGTCTTGCAGGAAACTAGCCTACGTTTATGTATACTGTTTTTCACTGAATTTGGTGCTAATGTTGTTATATGACATTGGTCTTTGGATTATGGACGTAGAAGCTCTTTAATGGACGATGGCTGAATATTGAATGACGTACAAGACGCTTGTATTTTGTTGCTAAAACAGCTTACCTACCTTGACGTTAATCAGTGATCCCACGTAGAGTATCGCTACCATAATGGCAGATACAGCAAAAATAATGATAAACATTTGTATCTTCATGAAAGGTGTGAAATTCCCAGTCGCGGCACTGTATATGGTAAGACATAAGATTGGAACAGCCATTGCTACGTTGAGGAGGATATAGCCCGACAACAGACCATCAGCGCTCGAGAACAAATTACACACATCCTCGTAATGTCGTCTAGATTTTTCCAGCAGGGATGCAATATCTGACTCATTCGTTAAGGAACGACGCAACATTTTAACTTTTTCAGAACATCTGTTGAATTCCTGACGCAGAATGTAGCACACGTAAAAGAAAATGAAATGTGTAACTATCTGCACTGATGTAAGTAACGTCACGTCCAGTCAAAAGACGGCCAGCACGGCAAAATACCAGTTCGAGTGAATCGTGTACGGGACTAGGAGACAAATATCGCCAGATTTAATCTCCTCTGTCGTGGATAAGAGTATCCCTGCAAGTAAAAGTACCGAAGTTGCTAGTCCTAGTATTGTATGCTTAATTCTATACTACATACACTGATCTGTTGATACATCCATACACTGCAAATTGTAAATTACCTTTAGCTTGATTATTCCACATAGTTCTATCTCTTCCCGAATTCACACTACACATGGGTCTAAATCACTTGGGGAAAGCCGAGGGGTTTTGATTAGATCAATCTCATGTTTTTAAAAAATATATATATGTGTACAATTACACTAATGCACTAGAGATCCTTGTTGAGAGGAATGTGTGAGACTACAAGTATGGCTCTTCGCCATGAGATGGAACATCAACGAGTTATTCCAACAGCCTATTTTACATTTAAATAGCCCCGTTTCAGTGCCTAAGGCTCTAGTTTCAGTACGCCTCGCATCTTTTTTCAGAACCTTGCTGTTTGCAGGATCCAGCCTGCTTCGACTGATCACGTACTTTTTTTTGCATGAGAGAATTATCAACAGTTATCTTGATGGTCATACCAAATGAGCCCTCGAGTCGTTTCCATTTGATTGGACTGTCCCTTTGGACACCGTGGAGATACATGCATGTGTGTTTAGCACCTAATCATCAGTTATGAAAGGCAGTCTTGTGTCGCAGTCTCGAGTTCCATGCAATCTGACCAGGGCATGACTCCGGTCTAGTGGCAAGAGATGCATCAGATTCACTTTGGAACCTATTCCAGCTTTCAGAAGTGTTAAGCCCTCTTTTCACATTCTAATACCAAATTCTGATGATCCCGTCACTGGGGTCTCAATGTTATATACTTAGACGTATTTTACAGGTTATATTGTCAAGTACTTTCACAGATAAATGACCCTTTGGGATGGACTCAAAGTTACAAGCGTCTAGTCCGTCATTCATAATCCAGCCGTCGTCCATTAGAGAATATCCGCGTCCATAATCCAAAGACCTATTCCATTTTCCATATAACAGTATTAAAAAATTAAAAATTAAAAAGCACCGGCTATACTATTATATATACAGCTTTACGACAGGCGTGATAGTTGTACAGGCATCAGACACGACATTCGCTATTCAACCGTTGTCCACCAAAGAATTTCCGCGTCAATAATCATAAGACCTATTCATCGGAAAGTTCGCACCAATTTCAAACTGGCATAAATTCAAACGGGTGTAAATTTAGAATTAGAAAATGGAAGTTGGTTTCCTGCCAGAGAAAGCAGTTAACAGTTTTCAATGATGACAACAAGATATCATAATGTTATCCTCTTAAATCTTTTCTTAAAATGTTTCATAAAACGTCAAGTCTACGACACAACTGGAAAAAATCTATTATGAATGCTCCAAACGTAGTATTCGTTGTTGAGTCCTGTATTCAAATATCTCAGTTTGTCATCAGGCGTCTTCTGTATCTTCTCAATGATTCAACTACATGTGGTTGAGCAAAGCTCAAATATATCTCTCGTTTCTTTTTCGGCAAGAATCATCTGATTTTCACGGTGAGACAGCTTATACCTCATGCTTGATATACCCTGTAGTGAGTAAATTTTAAATAAATTTCTTCCTTCATTAACGTGAACTTATTTGTCTTTTCTCGTCTCTGACTTCAGCGGTTGATCGAGCTTGGCAGATATCGGCAATTCTTGCCTTGGTATATGATGACGCTACTCAAACATCCCCTGTCTTGATCCTGTGGCTTGCATAATGTTCATTCAAGGCTGTCTTTCCTCTTCCTCTTTCTATTATGTACTCTCCTAAAATTCTGCTTTCCATTGAAGAAGCACAGCGAAATTATTTTGGAAGAGTATGGAATAACGACAGAATAGTAAATGAGATGGCCGTAATTAACAAATAAATTTATTTACTTTGAACGCATTTTAGTCGGTTAGAGGAACAGAAGGGCACAGATATTCAATAAAACGATAATTTAGGTTGTGGAAAATACTAGTTTTCAATGAATATATTCATGTCGTTAACAAAAATTTGATGTGAAATAATCTAACTTTAGTCCAATTTATCCACAGAAAAGCACAAATGTTGAAGACAAGACAAAAACAGGGCTTTTATGGTGCCCGCATACATGGCCACCACTTTGAACTTACCTACGACTCTATGACGATTTTTTTCGAATGTCGTTCTGTGTAGCAGTGTACAAAAGTGGATGGAGCTCATCTGGCATAATTGGTGTGATCCAGGGAAACCTTAACATTATTTTCAACCTTGCAAATTATATATTATGCAGACAAAATATAGAATCTCATCAAGCCCATTTACCGAAATATCATGCATGCAGATTCAATCGAGAGAAACAAGAATGATTAGTCTCAGACGTATAGTGGGTTTTATGCAGACAAAATATAGAATCTCATCAAGCCCATTTACCGAAATATCATGCATGCAGATTCATTCGAGAGAAACAAGAATGATTAATCTCAGACGTATAGTGGGTTTGAGCTCTGGTGGGTCAATTGGTTTTGGAAAGGGTTCTTGGTTATTTCATGTTTTCTTCTTGTTGACTACACAGCCAAACTTTCACCGGCCATTTTCAACTGGTTACCTTCTGTACAGTCCACAACTTGGTCCTCTGGCAGTACTGTGTATTTAAAAATGAACCAGTAACTGGTTGCTAACTGGCAGGTATTGTTCAGTTACCAGACGGTACTGCACTGTTACCGTGTGGTTACTGGCAGTTTTTTCACCTGTTGGTTACCTGACAGTTACCGAACAATTACCATGCAGTAACTATCTGGTAACCGTCCAGTTGCCAACTGAATGGTAACCAGCGGATGCTAAATGTGCGCTACTGCACGGTAAACCGGCTGGTAATTGGACTGTTCAGTTGTAAACCGTACAGTATTGGCTGGTGAACATTTCTCTGTGTATCCAAGGTTGTTAAACTCATATCTATGGTAAACTTGCCAGTAGCTGTATGATGTGCCACTCCTCTCCTCGTCATCTGATCGTGACGTATCGATATGTATGTTCGTATTCGGTAAGCCACAATTCTTGTCTGACTTATTACCAAAGAATACAAGATCCAGTTAGCTTTATTTTTTCAACAATCAATTATATATAGACACAAAAAGAACAAATTGTTAGCGCAGAAAAGTAGTGTAAACTGACTGAGTAAAGATGTTAGGAAAGATGTTTTCCATTACTTTAAAAAGAAAAAAACTTTTCCATTATCTGCTTACAGGACACCCACAGTGTCAAGGACTATGATATTAAGCAAGACTGGGATAATGATGCCTGGGTAAGCCCATTCTCTTCTAGATCACGAGGTGTAATAATATTGTTAAAAAATAATATCGATTATAAAGTTCAAAATGTAGATATAGATTCTCAAGGCAACTATATAATTTTAAATATTGAGATTTCTGAAGTTCCAGTCACATTGGTTAGTTTATATGGCCCAAATACGGACAAACCTGTATTTTATAATACTATTAACAGAAGAATAGAGAACATCGGGAAACCATCAGTAATAATATGCGGCGATTGGAACCTTGTTCTAAATCCATCGATTGAAACCTATAACTACAAACATATAAACAACCCGAATGCCAGACAAACTGTACTAAACACCATGAAGGATAATGACTATATCGATGTCTGGAGAATTTACATGAAACGGTTAAAAGATATAAGTGGAGGCACAAGAACCCAAGACAACAGGCAAGATTAGATTTCTTGTCGTTAGCACAGATATATTTAACATAACAACTGACGCCCAAATTTTAGCGGGGTACAAAACTGATCATTCGGCCATAACAATGAAATGCAGATTTACAAACTCCGATCGCGGTAGGGGTTATTGGAAATTAAATTCTTCCCTGTTGAAGAACAAATCTTACTTAGATTTGGTAAAGTCAATAATCAATAAAATAACAGAAGAATATTCGTTATTACCATTTGAACGTGAATATCTAACTAACATACCCAAAAAAGATCTTCAACTTTGTATAAATGACCAACTTTTCCTGGATACAATGCTTATACAAATTAGAGGGGCAACAATCAAATGTTCTTCAATAAAAAAGAAAAAGGAAGAGAAGAAACAAATGGACTTCAAGATCCTCATGGTACTCATATGAACAGTCACAATCAAAGCGTGACTGAGATACATCTTCTTTTTTTTAGATGACGACTCTATAACGAATATTATGGATTAAGAATACTGATCAGCGATACGGATTTGATATTTTTGGAACATCATGATGTCTTGCCGGCATCATTGAAAAAGCTTCTCTCTTGCATGAAACAAGCCTATGTTTATGTATACTATGATTGTCTTTTTGAATTTGGTGCTAATACTGCTATGTGGAAAATGGAATAGGTCTTTGGATTATGGACGCGGATATTCTCTAATGGACGACGGCTGGATTATGAATGACGGACTAGACGCTTGTAATTGGAAAATGAAATAGAAGAACTGGAAAAGGAAATTCAAGAAAACTACTTAAATATTTCTGATGAAGTCTTGGAAAGGTTGAAAACTAGTAAAATAGATCTTTAGTTACTTAGAAACAAGCAGATGGATGGTATACTAGCACGGACGAAGGTGAAAAATATCGAATCCGGAGAAAAACCAACAAAATATTTCTTAGGGCTTGAAAAAAGAAACTACACTAACAAGTTAATTAGTAAACTAACATTCGATGACGGAAAGGACATTCATATTTCAAAAGAGATTTTAAATGCACAAAAACAATTTTATAGCAATTTATATTATAACCTTTCGAGTCTGAAGAGCATAGCGCCGAATTCTTGAAAAATGTTGTACTAAATAAATTAAGTGACACGGATTCGATCAAGTTAGAAGGTTCAATTACGTTCACAGAACTTAGTAATGCACTAAAACACATGAAAAATGGGAGGAGTCACGGACTCGATGGCTTCCCCGCAGACTTTTACAAAGTATATTGGAGAGAAATGGGTCAATTTGTTCAGAGGTCAATTAACTATGGGTTCGAAAGGGAGGAATTATCAATTACACAAAAACAAGGGGTAATTACTTGCCTTCCTAAAACAAATAAGGCCAGAAACTTTCTGAAGAACTTGCGTCCTATAACGCTTCTAAATGTGAATTACAAATTAATAAGTTCTTGTATTGCTAATAGATTGAAAACAGTATTAGATATTTTGATCCACGAGGACCAGAAGGGGTTCATACCAGGACGATATATAGGCGAAAACATTCGTCTCATCTATGACATACTTTTTGAAACAAAAGAGAGAAATATACCTGGCTTACTTCTATCGATAGACTTCGAAAAGGCTTTTGATTCTGTTTCTTGGAACTTTATCAGCGAACTACTAAAAACCCTAAATTTCGTTGAAACTTTTCAAAAATGAATAAAAATGTTTTACAGATATAAAAACTTGTGTTATACAAAATGGAAATAGGTCACACTTTTTTCTCTATAAACTGTAGCTGTAGGCAAGGTGAACCAATTTCGCCATATATTTTTCTCTTATGTGCAGATGTCCTTGGTAGTTTAATCAGAAACAATGACAAAATAAAAGGGATAGATATAGCAGGAACAATTTTCAAGATCAGTCGATATGCTGATGATACTCAACTAATCCTTGACGGTTCTGAAGAGTCTTTGAGAGAAGCTCTTAAATGTTTAAAAATATTTTATAAATTTTCTGGACTAAAATTAAACATAGGAAAACAAAAGCTGTATGGATAGGTTCTGTGTCTGGTGCTGATTTAAAACTTTGTGCTGAGGTGAGTCTCGACTGGGTAAATGATTTCACGCTACTGGGCATAAACTTATTCATTGCAATTTAGTTAAGCAAAACTGATAACGTGTTGAAAATCACATCGCCAGGGATGTCGGAACCTTAAGATATTTTGAGCTTGTCTACAAAACAACAATTACATGGCCTGGGGAGTCATTTCCCAGTAACATTTCATATACATGAAATACGAGGAATTCATAATAACAAAAAGTTACACCTATATCAAATTCAAAACGCTAGCTTGGTTTACATGTGATACCGGTATTCTATCTAAAAAGGCAGACATATGAAGAAAAGATATCGGTGTTATGTTCACCATAAAAAACATGTGAGACCCATACAATAGCTCCAAAACTGGCCTTGACTACCACAAAATCTGCAATAAACCCATCGCAAATCTTCATCGAAGTTGCGTGATGTTTTCTCCAAATTAACTCCTTTTGGTTGCATTGCATGGTGTCGTTGAATCGAAACAAGTCTGAGTTGAGACTTGATATGATGATATTTGCCCCTTAATGTTGTACTGATCTTAGTCCCATTTGATGGTTGATCCCTTGGACGGTGCAATATTTGAGTTCTTACTAACCGATGGCCGTTGAGCAGAAGCTGATGCAATTTAATGCAGGGTAACATTACTGCAGTCATTTTGGGCTATGGGCTGGAACTGAAACACCACCACGCCATATGTTGTAAGGGTACCGGCAATCTGCGAAGAATAGGAAATAAGATTATCTTAAAATGACACCTTTCAAATCGGTGGAAAATTTGGTTTAGTGTGGTAATTTGACCCACTCGTCGAATGAGTGAATTTTTTTGACTCGATTATATCACAGGAGTTTCAGTTCGAAAAGCAATCAAGCTGATCGAAGCATTCCTTCGAGGCAGAGTGAAACAATAGTTCATTCAATAAGAGTGCAGTTAACTTGGGTTGAGTGAAATCAATCACAAATTATCAGACATTTTCATTGATAACGCTCATAGAACTAGAGGTTCCGCTTGAATTTACCTTGAATTTACCTTGAATCGTCTGGGGTAGGAAGCCTAAACAAGGCTTTTAAAGACCCCTAACTGTGCGGAGGTGGTGGTCTATATACGATTTAAAAGTGTTGATAGTCGTGGCTCTAATAGCTCGCTCCGGTAAACTGTTCCATATGTCCGCAACACGCTGGCTGAAGAAATATTTTCTGGTGTCCAACCGAGATCTGCACTTAAACAATTTCAAACTGTGACCTCGAGTTGCAGATGTAGATAATTTGAAAAATGTTGCAATGTCCACACGAGTAAATCCCTTCAACATCTTGAATACTTCCAAAAGGTCAGCTCGAATTCGACGTGTTTCCAGCGATGTCAGACGCAGAGCAAGTAGACGATCTTCGTAACTCAATAGCCGTAGTCCCGGAACCATTCTTGTAAACCGATGTTGCACTTTCTCAAGCAGGACAATATCACCTTTTAGGTGCGGAGACCAAGCAGGAGAAGCATAATCCAAAAGGGCTTTGACCCTTGAGTTGACCTCCCACCTTGCCTTGTGTGGTGTTATAAAATGAATGTAACAATAAGTATCCAACACAAAGCTCAGAGATGAGAAGGGCAGCCCAATGGAGCTTTTATCCAAGTTTGGTGAAATTCTGTCCAATGAAGCTTCCTCCATCCAAGTTTTGTGAACTTCCGTCTATTAGTTCTCGAGATATCCAGCAGACATTATACCGGATACGGACGCATGCACGCACTCATACTAACACCTAACGAAAACCCGAGCGGTTGAAGTCTTGGAAGCGTAACGTTCAGTATCCAGCATGGAAAGCAATCCCAAGCGAGATGTTGTGGCAAGGTACCCACAAATACCAAATTGTTCCTAAAAGGCAAATTCGGTTTGACCCTCAGATGGCACAGCGTACAAGTGGATCAGCATGAAAATCCCAAGTCACATCTTGACGCAAAGTACTCGCATACCAAATTTCAGGTCTTCCGAAGTTATTGTCCGGAAAAGATATGTTAACTTGGCGCCAGGTGGCACCAACTGTAGGTGGTTCGGCTTGAAAAAAAATCTCAAGTCTTATCTTGAGGCGGAGTACCTGTTCTCATGTTGGTGAGAACATTTCACCTGTGTGGAAACCCAAAAAGAATTCATTTTAATTTTAGCTGGCATACATAATAATCCACCCTATAGCCAAGCTGAAGTGATGCAAAATGCATCATCATCATATTGTGTGCTGTGAGGCGGAGTACCCACAAACCAAATTTCGAAAGAATCCGTTCAGTTTTTCAGAAGTTATTGTCTGGAAACGAAGTCGGATGGACGGCCGGACCCCAATACTATAGTCCTCCTTTAACACTTCGGGCGTCGGGGGGAAATAAGACGAGGAGGCCATGACAATGAAGCTTCCATCCAAGTTTGATGAGATTCCGTCCAGAAGTTCTCCAGATATCTTGCGGACAAGTAGAAGGACGGACACTAGACAAGGACGTACGCACACCAAAAGCTAAGCAGATGGGAAGGCCCTTCGAATGAAGGTTCCATCCAGGTTTGGTGAAATTCCGTCCAGTAGTTCTCCAGATATCTTGCAGACAGACCGACAGCACAAACACAAGAGGCCTCCCCCAACATAGTTTGGGGAGACATAATTATTTTCCGCGAAACGTGTCTTGAATTGATAATTTGTTATTCGTACGTCACCAAGCGCCTCCACTCAAAGTTTCTCAAATTTGGCGATACATATCGCATGCTGATAGCAAAATACGAACGTAGCGTGTAAGATCTATGGCGCTACGTTTCGTAACTTGTGTCTAATTCCGCTTAACCCGGGGCTAGGGGCCGTATGAACCCATGTACTTCAAGATCCTCATGGTACTCATATGAACAGTCACAATCAAAGCGTGACTGAGATACATCATTCTTTAGATGACGACTTTACAACGAATATTATGGATTAAGAATACTGATCAGCGATACGGATTTGATATTTTTGGAACATCATGATGTCTTGCCGGCATCATTGAAAACTGTTGACCGCTTCTCTCTTGCAGGAAACAAGCCTATGTTTATGTATACTATGATTGTCTTTTTGAATTTGGTGCTAATACTGTTATATGGCATATGGAATAGGTCTTTGGATTATGGACGCGGATATTCTCTAATGGACGCCGGCTGAATTATGAATGACGGACCAGACGCTTGTAATGTTCCAGTTTGCACAATTCATGTTTGATTTATTAATATCGAGTCAGCGCTGACATCCATTATACTAGGTGGATCCATCACATGTAATCAACGCATCCCCACCCCTTTCCAGTGAAGCTGCCTTCATCTAAATCTATGGAATGCTATTATGGAGGGAGGATTGTAACGGGCGATATTTTAACTCTATACTGATCTGAGTGTTGCAACATGGGTACCAGGTACCCATGTTGAGGCGTTTACTCCATCAGACGGCCACGATGCTCATCCATTAACATCAGATGAGTTGTATGAGCTGATCTGTCATCACAGCTCCCGAGCTAGCGTATCCAATTCCGCTTAAGCCGGTGCTAGGGGCCGTGTGGATACTTCATAGTCTCCACATGAACAGCTGCAAAAAAAGCGCGGCTGAGATACTAAGGCTACGTCCGAGAATCCACCGTATTCTCGGATCTAAATGTTAGGTGCTGAGGGATGCTTTCCTGTAGAGTCATATGGCTGCGTTTTAGTCGCCAGACGTCGTCAATTCCCCCCCCCCCATTTCTTCTCTTGCATATCGCTCCATTTATGCTATTGCCGCATACAGCCAGTGGTTTGCAATACGTAGAAGCTCTTATTAGAAGAAGAAGCTCACATGACACTGCTATTTCAGAGGAAATCTCAGGACGTATTTGAAAGTGATAATGGATCTTATTCACGCACAAAACTGTGATCAGGTGTTTCATCTTTCACCATGTTACTAGAGCAAATATTATCAAATATAGAACCAAAAGATCTCACAGTGTAGAAAGATTGATGGCACAGTTTTTCTTATCCTGATTGTGTCAGGCCACTTATGTTTAGCGAATATATCCTTTGTTTCTGGATGGGATAATTTAAAACAAAAGTGGCGCGATGACAAGCGTTTCTTTTTTTAAGTAGGATTTCCAAGTTAAAGGAAATAGGCCCACAACCGTGAACGTTCGTTTTCCGCACTATTTGTGATCAACAGTGAATACAAGCGATCTAAACCACTCGGTCACCTCAGCTTCCAATAGTTTTCACTAGATTTGGTGCCCAAGTCTGAGGGCGCGAGTTCGAGTCTGGCACCAGTATTTGTGCTTCACCATGGAAGTGTCACCCTTAAAATAACTGGATTTAAAAGTTACCTACTTTGTACAGAATAGAATAGAATTTCTTGACCAATCAGGTGCCCTCATGGAGCGTACAATCACTATTCCCCCAGCCCTTCCCACCCTAATTTAAATCATCTGAATAAACATGCACCCCTTCCCCCCCCACCTCCCCATATGTATTCCCCACTCAAATAAACCTTACCAAACATACATAACTATGATAGTCATGACACAATTGCTATTATAGATGACTATATAACAGACTAGTGGTGCAAAAATTACATGACCAGATTTCGATATTAGACTAGAATGTTACAATGAGGCTACAAGTATGAACAGCCATCATAGATCACAACCATTTCATATTTGCCATATTGCAGTTATTTACTTATTATTATGATCAATTAGGATGCTGTCATCATTATAAATTACAAACTACATTTGGGTGCAAGTCATTATGATGCCAATAGTCTGGATACCTAACCCACATTTAATAGAGACGGATTGATGCCAACACATATAGGTAAGGGGACACAACCCAAGACTTCTAATAATAAATTCTAATCCATAGTTAACTCCCCTTAACTCCTCACAAATAGAATTTAATTTATTACCAATCATGTCCACGTATCATGTACTCAGCCTGTAGTGACTTTCATTATGCTGTGATACTAATAATAATTATTTAACAGATATATATTCTCGTGAGCTAGTAGTATTAATAATATTAACACAGGACATTAGTATATACATTTTCATTCATTTCGACAAATGGTTCACAACTCCAATTAGTACCGAAGGGCAAGGAAACTTCAAAGAGGTAAGCAGGAGATTCACATGATTTGATTGAGAAACAAAAAATATGCTACTATTATTAACTTACCGTTAAAATTGCACCTTTGTCGACGACAAACAGCCCTCCAGCTGACATTCCGATTGCAGGCCCAGTAAGGCGTGATACAAACAGAGAAAGCTGATGAATAAACATATATACAAATATATTCAATATTCAGAACATAACTTATGCTCAGATCAGTACTTCATTGCTAACCTAAAAGCGAATCCATCTTTCTCATGTAGTTAAAAAAAAATAATATAACATTAGGTTTACCCAGGCAAAAGAGGAAACTGAAGTCGAATGAACGGGTATCACAAACGAGATTTCCGATGCGCGGAGAGTATATGACATGGTTGGAAATATACACTCTAGCAGTCGATAACGATTCATATCTCTACAAAGCGGAATAATACTGTCCACGTGCTCTGCGTATTGAAGTATTCTGATTTAATACCAATATTTTATCTGTAACGATAAAAAGCTGCTTGTGGCGTTCTAGGTACTAAATATTCTTGTTGTGGACCTGAATAACCCAACAGCTTCTCGACCACCTGAACTGCTACGAGCGTAATGAGATCTAAAGTTAACAACAATGATTGGTGCATCGTCCTATTTTTAAACTTTGACAGAAGAATTAAAAAAAACCTTCTTTAATTAATTCTTGTTCCGTTTTTTTTTAACTAACTGGCGAAGTCCTATATGAAATGCATATTCTTCCTTCTCATTATCCCGGCATTCGTTAACTTTACAACGAATTAACCGATCCCTCTCAAATTTGTCCATGATAACCATGGGATCACGCAGATATCGCTGACCTAAAAGGTCAGTAGGCCAATGGGAAAGTTCACTGTGGCCTGAAGATCAGAAATTCTTGAAAATCACATTTTTGCGAGTGGATATACACAGTAAGAACTACCAACAAGCGTTCTGAGAACCTCAACATCTCGCCTTGCGGGGTCATCCGCCGAAGGTGCAGCAGTATTGAAAGCATACATGTAGAGGAAACAATAAGGTCTGGAATAGGTGATGTGTTACAGACAATAATGTCTGGAATAGATTATCTGGTACAGACAATAACATCAGTCCCATGTGGGATTACTGGCAAAAGTTAATCCCATGTAGGATGGATAGGGCAGTCCAGTGTGAGATTACTGCTGGATAGTTCAGTCCCATGTGAGATTACTGCTGGATAGGCCAGTCCTGTGTAGGATTACTGCTGGGTGGACCAGTCCCATGTTATTAGTGATGGATAGTCCCCTGTGGGATTACTGCTGGATAGTCCAGTCCCAAGTGGGATTACTGCTGGATAGGCCAGTCCTGTCTGGGATTACTGCTGGATAGATGAGTCTCGTATGGGATTAATGCTGGATAGGACAGTCCTGTGTGGGATTACTGCTGCATAGGCAGTCCCGTGTGGGATTACTGCTGCATACGGCAATCCTGTGTGGGATTATGGCTGAGGAGGCCAGTCCCGTGTGGGATTACTGCTGGATAGGCTAAACCTGTGTGAGATTACAGCGGAATAGGTCAGTCCCATGTTAAATTATGGCTGGATAGGTCAGTACCATGTGGGATTACTGCTGCAAATTGCAATCCAGTGTCATATTACATCTGGATAGGTCAGTCCCATGAGAGATTACTGCTGCATAAACCAGTCCCTTGTGGAATTACTGCTGGATAGGCCAGTCCCATGTGGGATTACTGCAGGATAGGCCAGTCCGGTCTGGGATTACTGCTGGATAGGTCAGTCCCGTGTGGCATTACTGCTGGATAGGCCAGTGCTATTGGGATTACTGCTGGATAGGTCAGTCCTGTGTGAGATTACTGCTGAATAGGCCAGTCCCAAATGGGATTACTGCTGGATAGACTAGTTCGGTCTGGGATTACTGCTGGATAGTTGATTTCCGTTTGGGATTACAGCTGGATAAGTCAGTCCCATATGGCAATACTGCTGGATAGGCCAATGCCATTTTGGATTACTGCTGGATAGGTCAGTCCCGTGTGGGATTACTGCGGGAGAGCTGTGACCTAGGACGAACTGTAAGAAACATGTGTAGCAAGTTTCATAATCATTCAATGACAGCTGACAACTGCAGCAAACTGTGGTGTACAGATGTACATGTGCACTTCAGCTAAATGCAAAACTCAATCATTTGCCATAATATGGAGAAAAATTAATATTTCTTCTCAAAAATAGCACAGGTACATCCTCTAATCATAAGAAACATGTGTACCAAGTTTCATAATCATCCAATGACAGCTGACAACTGGAGCAAACTTACCATGTAGATGTATATGTATCCATGTACATGTATATGTACAATTTACCTAAACATAAAACTATTCATTTGTCATAATTTGGAGAAAAATTAATATTTCTTCTCAAAAATAGCACAGGTACATCCTCTAATCATAAGAAACATGTGTGCCAAGTTTCATAATCATCCAATGACAGCTGACAACTGCAGGAAACTTACCATGTACATGTGCATGTATACATGTAGAGGCCTACATGTACAATTTACCTAAACAGAAAACTCATTCATTGCCATAATTTTGAGAAAAATTAATATTTCTTCTCAAAAATAACACAGGTACATCCTCTTATCATAAGAAACATGTGTACCCAGTTTCATAATCATCCAATGACAGCTGACAACTGGAGCAAACTTACCATGTACATGTATATGTACAATTTACCTAAACATAAAACTATTCATTTGTCATAATTTGGAGAAAAATTAATATTTCTTCTCAAAAATAGCACAGGTACATGCTCTAATCATAAGAAACATGTGTACCAAGTTTCATAATCATCCAATGACAGATGACAACTGGAGCAAACTTACCATGTAGATGTATATGTATACATGTAGAGGCCTACATGTACAATTTACCTAAACAGAAAACTCATTCATTGCCATAATTTTGAGAAAAATTAATATTTCTTCTCAAAATAGCACAGGTACATCCTCTTATCATAAGAAACATGTGTACCAAGTTTCATAATCATCCAATGACAGCTGACAACTGCAAGAAACTTTCCAAGTACAGATGTACATGTGCACTTCAGCTAAACGCAAAACTCATTCATAGGGATTTTAACATTAGAGCACCCCAGGGGTAGTACCCCCAGGTGGCATACCCACCCCCCATATTTTTCTATATCTTTTCTAATTTTTCTAGATTTTTTTTTAACTTGCTAAACCAAAAACCCATTCATTTCCAGGCAGGGGACACCGACACCGACACCGACACCGACGACGACATCCTCTTCCCCCCCTCACAATATCTCCCCTTTACTTCGTAAGGCGAGATAAAAATGGTATTTCAAATAACGTTATGTATTTCTAACTATCGGATAGCCTTTGGGCTAAATACTTTGTAATACCAAGTTTGATTTTTGAAACCTATTAGGAAGTGGAACTTAGTTTGAGAGATTTGTGAGACAACCAGAATATATCCCTGGACAGTTTCAAATGACGCCTGCGGGAAGACTTGTCGCACATGCTTCACGAGATCAACAGGACACCTCCGTCGGCTCCGGTACTGAAAGTGGGAATTTTGGGGCAGTAGATCCATTTATACAATTACAAGCGTCTGGTCCGTCATTCATAATTCAGCCGTCGTCCATGAAAGAATATCCCGTCCATAATCCAAAGACCTTTCCATATTCCGTATAACAACATTAGCACCAAATTCAAAAAGACAATCATAGTATACATAAACATAGGCTAATTTCCTGCAAGAGAAAAGCGGTCAACAATTTTCAGTGATGCCGGCAAGATATCATGATGTTCCAAAAATATCAAAAACGTATCGCTGATCAGTATTCATGCCCGAAGAGCCAAGGCATAAGGGAAGTTTATTTATATTTGCGATTTTTGTTTCCGCCTTATACTTACAACATTATAGTGAGCTAAAGTTAATCGTGGTGCGCATTGCACGATGGAAATAGGCCGACTTCCAAACTGTCCAACGATATATTGGTATACCGGTAGGCTTATCTAATGTAACCAGAAGTTCATGAACTTCTGATGTAACGTATAATGCTCACACTGACCCGGAACTACTTAGTCGCCAACTAGAGATAATTGAGCAGCTCTAGGTTTTTTTTCGAGATACCAGGTATGGTATTGTTTTTCCACCTGTTTTGGCCGTTTGACATTTTATCTGCTGTTCGTTGGGCTTTAGTCCAGCAGTTTGGTGAATATTTTGGGGTGAATTGTGCCATTTTGGCAACAAGCATGAATCTTTCAGGAATGATAGAGTTTGACTAACAGAAAAAAATTAGATATGGGGCCATTTGAAAAAATCCAATATGGCCCGCCACTCCATACGAATTCTCTTATGAATTGTTGTACAACTTGTGTTTTTCGTCTTACAGCTTTGAGTTGTGATGTATTTTATGAGGGAATATGCACTCGACAGTCTAGACTCGATTGACACTTAAAAATCCAAGATGGCCGCCACTCCATAAGAATCTTCTTATGCAATGCTGTACAACTTGTGTTTTTCGTCTTACAGCCAGGGTAAAGAATAGAATGTTGCACACCAGTAGTTAAGAGAACTGTCCACTGCATGAGGATGACTAATCACGTTCACAGTCACCACTGCATGAACACAGGCTGGTACATTTGAGTTCTGCTTTACACATTTGCAGCGTCCGCGGCATCCATTCGTCAGTTTACAGCCACATTTGATCAACTGCTGAATTGCCTTCGATGCTTCTGGGAGCATTGTCCAATAAGGTTGCCATGGTCCGTTAGCTGATCTAGTCCATCCCCATTCAGCAGGAGACGGCAATATAGGATCTGGTGTAAGGGACTGTCCCCAACAATAACCGTTCCACGCGTCTTTGTGTGTTCAACCAGGGCTCGATATGTTGGTGGTATATTCTCAATACTTCGTCCTTTCCTGGTGAATAGATCTTTGCGCGCTTCATTGACAGTTGTGCAGGTACTCGTTCTGTCGTACATGAGTGCAACGAAACGCTCAATCTCTGGCATGATCTTCTTCAATCTGTCTTCTGTAGGCCTTGAACTCACTGCAACAAATGCTGATGTGATTTCATCATACACCTTCCATGTTGCCCACGCTGTGTTTTTACCTCTGCCAGCGAACGAAGAGGTCTGATCGCACCCTGTAAAGGCATGGAACGCTATTAGAGGCCGTGCCTCTGTTGGTCCTAGCTGATTCACAATCTCATGTATGGGAACATAGCGCAAATTCTTCCCACTTCCAAATGCAATCCATAGTTCACTTATTCCCAGATGTTGAAACATGGAGATAGCTATGATCATCACATCCGTGTCTACAGTTCTAATCATGACTGTATTGAATCCCTGCATAGCACATTCCGCTGCATGAAGTAAGATCCTTGTATCGGCTTCTTCATGTGAACATGATGATAGGTTGAGAATATCGATATCAGAGTTGCACACGACACCTTGTCCTCGTGTCGAGATGACTTGCTTGCCTCCAACTTGTAAACCTATAGACAGTTCTGCAAGGAAACGGAACAGCTCTGCCTTATTTTCATCAACCCTAAGGAAGGCATTCCAGTTTCCAGGAATTCTGTTGTTTGGTTCCACGCGTCTTCGCACACCTTTTCCACGTTTGCTTCTCGTCATTGATTTCAGACTGTCATGGATGTATTCATCCCAGACAATGTCGAGCCGTTTGCTCACATCATGCAGTTGTGATGTTACATATTTCAAGAAGACGTTTTCTCCATATTCTTGAAATGTTCTACAAGCACCTGGTTTCAATAAGTTCACCGCAACAGCGCCATCAAGAAGTAGAACTTCAACATTGGGTCGGTCATCGGGACTCATTACAGAGGCTTCAAGAATGGTGGCCAGATCCGATTTTGTTCCGGAACGCATCTGGCCATACTGAGCCAATGCTGGTGATGATGGCTGATTTTCGTGCCGAAAGAAGTCGTCGAGATCACAACCACGATCAGTTCACCTTCGCGACATGCTTAGCCTTGGAACTAAACATCCTCAGCTGGCAAAGGAATTTGAAAATGGGAACGGCTCGACATTGTCTGGGATGAATACATCCATGACAGTCTGCAATCAATGACGAGAAGCAAACGTGGAAAAGGTGTGCGAAGACGCGTGGAACCAAACAACAGAATTCCTGGAAACTGGAATGCCTTCCTTAGGGTTGATGAAAATAAGGCAGAGCTGTTCCGTTTCCTTGCAGAACTGTCTTTAGGTTTACATGCTGGAGGCAAGCAAGTCATCTCGACACGAGGACAATGCATGGATATTTATATAGATATGCTATATTGTTTTTTTTTTATTCCTCATCAAGCGTCGATGATCATTACATAAATGTTTTGTGTCTTTTCTGGGATAGAACAAGCCCCTTGGGGTTTTATTCCCGCCAAAATTATATATAATCGGCACCATTTAAGAATATTTATTTATGACTTCTATTCTGAATGCCATTGATGTACATGTGCGATGTTAATATTGGTGAATAAATTCAATTCAATTCATTTCAACAAGGTGTCGTGTGCAACTCTGATATCGATATTCTCAACCTATCACCATGTTCACATGAAGAAGCCGATACAAGGATCTTACTTCATGCAGCGGAATGTGCTATGCAGGGATTCAATACAGTCATGATTAGAACTGTAGACACGGATGTGATGATCATAGCTATCTCCATGTTTCAACATCTGGGAATAAATGAACTATGGATTGCATTTGGAAGTGGGAAGAATTTGCGCTATGTTCTCATACATGAGATTGTGAATCAGCTAGGACCAACAGAGGCACGGCCTCTAATAGCGTTCCATGCCTTTACAGGGTGCGATCAGACCTCTTCGTTCGCTGGCAGAGGTAAAAACACAGCGTGGGCAACATGGAAGGTGTATGATGAAATCACATCAGCATTTGTTGCACTGAGTTCAATGCCTACAGAAGACAGATTGAAGAAGATCATGCCAGAGATTGAGCGTTTCGTTGCACTCATGTACGACAGAACGAGTACCTGCACAACTGTCAATGAAGCGCGCAAAGATCTATTCACCAGGAAAGGACGAAGTATTGAGAATATACCACCAACATATGGAGCCCTGGTTGAGCACACAAAACGGGTAGCATACCAGGTCGACATCGGGCCTTACAGGCTAGTCTTTTGTGTTAAATGCCGTCATTTACATCTGACGACGATACAGCTCACCAATCTCCAATGTACGAGTTGTCACAGCGAAACAGCTCACCAATTACCAGTATACGAGTTGTCTGAGCATTTCCATCATAGCTCTCTAGATTTGTATCTAATACCGCTTATGCCGGTGCTAGGGGCCGTGTGGTCATATCATCCAAGTTGCCACATGAACAGGTACAATAAAAGCGTGCCTGAGATACAACACATATCACGAATCGTTAGATTCTTGGTATGTGCTTTAGAATAGGTTAACCAGAAGACTATTCTGTGAAGTCATGTGACGCAGTCAGTATGTCGGCACCTCTTCCCACTTCCCTTATATGTGTTGTAATTGTTGGGGACAGTCCCTTACACCAGATCCTATATTGCCGTCTCCTGCTGAATGGGGATGGACTAGATCAGCTAACGGACCATGGCAACCTTATTGGACAATGCTCCCAGAAGCATCGAAGGCAATTCAGCAGTTGATCAAATGTGGCTGTAAACTGACGAATGGATGCCGCGAACGCTGCAAATGTGTAAAAGCAGAACTCAAATGTACCAGCCTGTGTTCATGCAGTGGTGACTGTGAACGCGATTAGTCATCCTCATGCAGTGGACAGTTCTCTTAACTACTGGTGCGCAACATTCTATTCTTTACCCTGGCTGTAAGACGAAAAACACAAGTTGTACAGCATTGCATAAGAAGATTCTTATGAAGTGGCGGCCATCTTGAATTTTTAAGTGTCAATCGAGTCTAGATTGTCGAGTGCATATTCCCTCATAAAATACATCACAACTCAAAGCTGCAAGACGAAAAATACAAGTTGTACAGCAATTCATAAGAAAATTCGTATGGAGTGGCGGCCATCTTGAAAATGGCGGCCATGTTGGATTTTTCAAATGGCCCCATATCTGATTTTTTTCTGTTAGTCAAACTCTATCATTCCTGAAAGTTTCATGCTTGTTGCCAAAATGGCACAATTTTTTCACCAAACTGCTGGACTACTTATACTTATTTTCAACTTAAACAAACTATGTCTAGATAAAACTACTGGCCTCCCCTCAAATCCGTTACCACCAAGACAGACAGTTGACATATCATGGGGTTTTGAAAATCAATTTAAAAGTGGTTGTAATGTGTAAAATCAAGCTAGCTTTTCAATAAAATGTTTTATATTTATATTGTCAAAACTACAACATCTCCGGCAGTTTCATCTATATTAAACAAAATTAAATTGATTCCTAACGAATAGTAAGAATTAGATTTGATTTGAGCTGAATTCACTTCAGGATCATAGGATCAGAATAATCGTGACTTTTGCAGAATGTAAACTATTGTATTTGTCATCATGTTAGCAATGCGAGGTTGAACCAAAGTTCCTTCTCTCCACTCCTCCAACTCCCACAAAACTGCTGCATAGTGTGGGAGAGATGAAAATCCTCATCTCCGCATCCTCAAGAAAATACAGCCCCACATTTGTTACTTAAGAAGAGCATAATGCACTCACCGATTGGGCAGCATTTGTTGGTAGGCTACTGATTACAAGCGTCTAGTCCGTCATTCATAATCCAGCCGTCGTCCATTAGAGAATATCCGCGTCCATAATCCAAAGACCTATTCCATTTCCATATAACAGTATTAACACCAAATTCAAAAAGACAAAAGTATACATAAACATAGGCTTGTTTCCTGCAAGAGAGAAGCGGTCAACAGTTTTCAATGATGCCGGCAAGACATCATGATGTTCTAAAATATCAAATCCGTATCGCTGATCAGTATTCTTAATCCATAATATTCGTTATAGAGTCGTCATCTAAAAAATGATGTATCTCAGTCACGCTTTGATTGTGACTGTTCATATGAGTACCATGAGGATCTTGAAGTACATGGGCTCATACGGCCCCTAGCCCCGGGTTAAGCGGAATTAGACACATGTTACGAAACGTAGCCCCATAGATCTTACACGCTACGTTCGTATTTTGCTATCAGCATGCGATATGTATCGCCAAATTTGAGAAACTTTGAGTGGAGGCGCTTGGTAGAATAGCCCTGTTTTATAAGTTTCTGCAACAGTGTTTGTGACGTTGATTAAAATCATTACATTTAACACAGGATCTAGCAAATGTTACTAGGCGAGATATATATACGCCCTATGCATGTCCCACTGGAATATTACTGTCCAGAAAGGGATAGTTTACGATGTCGAAATTGTAATCATCTCTTTTGTCATAAAGTCGACGAGAGAGAATGCCGCTTCATTTTTATAGAGATATAGATCTAAATATGATGTGCCTGTAGGGCTATCTGTAGTTTCCTTCAAATCCAGTGAAGGTGGATATATATCCTTCACTGCGTCATTTATATAGCTATTATCCACAGCGAGAAGATCGTCTATATAGCGTTTGGTGAATGAGAAGGGACGGGCTTTGAATGGATCGGTTTTTGAAAGCGCCTGCATATAGTCATATTCATAAGAGAACAGATACAGGTCAGCCAACAGGGGTGCACAATTAGTACCCATTGGAATACCTATATGCTGCCTGACCAGTCCTGCGATAGGGCGTCCACTGCGTATGCCGACGGATCCGGAACCGGCGACATGAGCAGGGGCAGTAGATTGTTGTGCCGAGTGGCAAACAGATCTATGTGTGGCATCTCCCAGACATGAGCTATCTGTTTTAGTATGGCTGGGTGAAGTTGCCACTGTGTGGGAATTATCTGATTCCGTCGTGAAAGCGAATCTGCTAAGACATTCAGAACTCCCGGCATGTGTCTGGCCAACACTGATATCCAACTGATATTTCTGTTTGGCTTTGTAATTGCGGAGATCTCGTCCTCCCCCCCATGATGTAGGACACGACTTATGTGTTGTACGTCGCAACTAGCAGGTTCTTGTCGGTCATTACGCTCACCCACGTGCGGATAGCATATGTCATTGCCAAAAACTCCAACACGTTGATATGGTACGAGCGTTCCTCGATTGTCCATAACCCGGATATTGACTTGGACTCGAGGTGGTAGGGCTCCCCGTCCTTTCATAGATGCGTCCGTGAACAGGCGATGTGACGGACGAAACGGAAGTAGAGACACACCCGGCATTACGTTCAGTGGACCCAGCGACCATTGGAGGCATTGTTTGACAAGAGGCGTGACAGGTATCCACGGGTTCAACTGCCTTTCTACCCATTGATGATTGAAATAAATCATTAAGGGATGAAGCTGCAACCGCCGTCTTGGTGTTACGTCCTGTGTTGACGTCAAGAGGCTAATTATCGCAGCAAAGTGTAGAGCCCTGGCGAGATACCTTGAGGAACAAAGGTATCTTCGTCGTTATCTTTCGCCAACGATCTTCTGGGGGTTTGGCAAGAGCTAGAAGCATATGGTATTCCACCCCCAGACATTTGCGCCTTTGCGACGGAGTCAGTTCTAACTTCACTTCCTGTGGGAGATAACCCAGAGATCTCAGTATCCTTAAGACAAACTGCGTGTCTAGGATTAACTGCTCTTTGCAGGCATTCCTTAGCAGGGAATCGTCGATATAAGAGGTACTTTATACATAGACTGTGCAAGAATAGTGCCACTAGTGTAAATTACAACACATATAAGGGAAGTGGGAAGAGGTGCCGACATGCTGACAGTCACATGGCTTCACAGTATAGTCTTCTGGTTAAATTATTCTAAAGCACATACCAAGAATCTAACGATTCGTGATATGTGTTGTATCTCAGGTACGCTTTTATTGTACATGTTCATGTGGCAACTTGGATGACATGACCACACGGCCTCTAGCACCGGCATAAGCGATATTAGATCTGGAGAGCTATGATGGAAATGCTCTGACAACTCGTATATTGGTAATTGGTGAGCTGTGTCGCTGTGACAACTCGTATACTGGGGATTGGTGAGCTGTATCGTCGTCAGATGAAAATGACGGCATAAAAGACAAAATACACTACACTCGTGTAAACACCCAAGGGGAAGTAGAAAGGCCGAACGGAAGCACTTGAATATGGAAGCGTCGTTTGCCGACCATGAATCTCAAGTATTTCCTGTCCACCATTCCCCTTGCTTGAGTACCGATCGGATAGACCGGAAGGACTCCATACGGAAGTGTGACGGTGGAGTGAGGTAATACTTGTTGAGGCGCTTGAGGTTGATAAACATGCGCATCTCGAACGTGTCTTTCTTGGGGACTAGGAAGACCGGCGAATAGAACCCGGGTGATTGTCCCAAACTGGAAGCTCTATTACTGATGCCTTCTCTATCAGCTTGTCCACAGAGGACAGAGGGCGATAGCCGTATCTGATAGTTCGAATGACCCACGCTTCCGCTCCGATCAGTGTCCAGTTCTGCCAAAACAACTGAATTACAAGCGTCTAGTCCGTCATTCATAATCCAGCCGTCGTCCATTAGAGAATATCCGCGTCCATAATCCAAAGATCTATTCCATTTCCATATAACAGTATTAGCACCAAATTCAAAAAGACAAAAGTATACCTAAACATAGGCTTGTTTCCTGCAAGAGAGAAGCGGTCAACAGTTTTCAATGATGCCGGCAAGACATCATGATGTTCCAAAATATCAAATCCGTATCGCTGATCAGTATTCTTAATCCATAATATTCGTTATAGAGTCGTCATCTAAAATGATGTACCTCAGCCACGCTTTGATTGTGACTGTTCATATGAGTACCATGAGGATCTTGAAGTACATGGGCTCATACGGCCCCTAGCCCCGGGTTAAGCGGAATTAGACACATGTTACGAAACGTAGCGCCATAGATCTTGCACGCTACGTTCGTATTTTGCTATCAGCATGCGATATATATCGCCAAATTTGAGAAACTTTGAGTGGAGGCGCTTGGTGGAATAGCCCTGTTTTATAAGTTTCTGCAACAATGTTTTGTGATGTTGATTAAAATCATCACATTTAACACAGGATCTAGCAAATGCTACTAAGCGAGATATGTATACGCCATATGCAGGTCCCACTGGAATATTACTATCCAGAAAGGGATAGTTTACGATGTCGAAATTGTAATCATCTCTTTTGTCATAAAAGTCGACGAGAGAGAATGCCCGCTTCATTTTTATAGAGATATAGATCTAAATATGATGTGCCTGTAGGGCTATCTGTGGTTTCCTTCAAATCCAGTGAAGGTGGATATATATCCTTCACTGCGTCATTTATATAGCGATTATCCACAGCGAGAAGATCGTCTATATAGCGTTTGGTGAATGAGAAGGAACGGGCCTTTGAATGGATCGGTTTTTGAAAGCGCCTGCATATAGTCATATTCATAAGAGAACAGATACAGGTCAGCCAACAGGGGTGCACAATTAGTACCCATTGGAATACCTATATGCTGCTGATATACTGTGTTGCCAAATTTCACATAGATATTTTTAATGAGAAATTCAAGCAACTCTATAAACAAAGAAACATCCCATGAATGATATCTCTTGTATGTAGTCAGGCTAAAGAATGCTTTATGGCTTCCGACATTAATATATCTACGATCAGTTTTCTTGAACACAGATACTATTAATGAACTTATACGGTCAATAAGGTCCCGATGAGGGATTGTAGTATAGAGAGTCGAGAAATCCCATGTGGATACATGTCTGTACGGTATGTGATCTTTAGCATCAAGTTCTTCCGTAAGACATTTTGAGTTTTTCAATATCCACATACATTCAACGCCAGAGTTCTTGAAAATAGTGGCGCAATACCTTTCCCAAAATGCTTTTACCTCCTGAAGGGCCCTCGTCAATAGGGTTGAAAGAAGCTTGGTGGTGCAGTTTCTAGAACCAGCTATGAATCTAGCTTTGTATGGTGATTTATGCATTTTGGGAGTCCAGTATATTTTTGGTATGTCATTATGATTGGTTGGAAGACAAATACCTCTTTTCCTGAGAAACTTTTTGTGATTGTTAAATAAATCTTCCAGAGTAAATGCAGTTTGGGAGTAAGTAGACGTATTTGATGAAGATATGTCTACACTCAATTCTTTAACCAGCACCTGGTAATAGTAATATTTACATATGAATATTATATTATTCGGAGCTTTGTCTGCTGGGACTATGACGAATTTGCTCTGGAGATTTGCTAGAACTTCTTGCGAATTTAGGTTTCTCAGTACTTGTTTTGCTAGGGGAAGAGAACTTCTGTCAATATGGCGGATTGTTTCAACGACCTTGCTCTTGGTGAGGTCCAGCCAATCAGCGAGTACTGTAGGTTCAACTTTTTCTCGCTTAGACCAATCAATAACGTACTGTCATTCCGTCATTCATAATTCAGCCGTCGTCCATTAAAGAATATCCGCGTCCATAATCCAAAGACCTATTCCATATAACAGTATTAGCACCAAATTCAAAAAGACAATCATAGCATACATAAACATAGGCTAGTTTCCTGCAAGAGAGAAGCAGTCAACAGTTTTCAATGATGCCGACAAGACATCATGATGTTCCAAAAATATAAAATCCATATCGCTGATCAGTATTCTTAATCCATAATAATCGTTCTAAAGTCGTTATCTAGAGAATGGTGTATCTCAGTCATATCATGAAGGCTTCCCCTACCGGAAGGTCTAGTTGTTGGGGAACTGGAAACATGTCTCGGTGTTCCCGCCATACCGGAAGCCACCCGGTATGGCCCGAAACATCAGGTATTCTTTTTTGACTGCTTGGATTTTCCCTTACCCTGCTTCTTATGGCCAAAGGTCGATACTCTTGGCTCTAAAGAAGCAGGCGCTTGGCTCTGCTGTTGACCGGAAGCACCCTTAATAGCCTTGGAACTAGGCGGGTTCTTCTTAGTCTTCTTCGCCTTTGGACCCGACCCGGAAGCCATAGGTCTTTTGGACGAAGCACCGGAAGCCACTGACCTGTCATGTTCAATACGATCCATTTCAGGTCGGACTTCGGCAACAGCATCACCAAACAGTAAAGAAGGAGCCGTAGACGTTTCTAGTAGACTCCTCTTTACTGCTTCCGGTGTGTAATCGTGCATTAAAGGAATGAAGGCCCTTCTCCTTAAATGCACCAGCATAGAAGATAGGTAGGCATTATGAACCAGTAAATCTTCTACTGCACCGGAAGCAATCTTCTGGTAGTCAAGAACGAGGTTAATTCCCTCCTGTAACTGTTCTTGACTTTCCGCACCCGACAGCGAAAATAAACCATCCTTTATGGCTTTAAGAAACCAGTTCAGGTGATTCGTAATCGCCACTCCTTGTCGGGCAGTTTCTTCTAGTACGGAGGCCTGTTTGTTCGTAAACGGAACATCCGGATTACTAGGCAATTTAGTATTTGAAGGACACAAATACTGGAAATCCCCGTTAACCTCAGCAGACTGGAAGCTGAATGGCGAATCATGAATGCCACATAACCGTATATTCGGCTCCTGAACTGGGAACGAACCAGAAGATGCTGTAGGGCGGAAGCGAGCTCTAGGTTGAAGCCTCATTGCACGCTCCTCTTGCGTAGCGGGTTCTGCTTACGTTCTATGGAACAGGTGACAAATAGAATGAATAGCAGTCGAGGCCGGAAGCGTCGTTACCGATCTCGTAACCCGAGTTGACTCTCCCGATTCAGTTTCAATATCCCCCGCATGTGGGACCGGAAGGTGCTTATTGGGAATCAAGTCATAGATACCCGCAATTAAATCATAATATTTACCGGTATCTGGACCAGTATTGGTAGGTTCATTAGTATTCAGAGCTACCGTACTGGTCCCTATCCACTTTCATAACATCCGGGGCTTCCTGCCAAAGAGAAGTATTGGAAGGGATAGACCCCGTCAATATTGCTTCCGGTTGCATAGACTAGTCAGACAAACCCGAAAGGCAGCGGTGGCATTCCGCCCCTGGTTTGACTGGTCATCATCTCTCTCAGTTTCCTCATTTCCTGCCGCTGCTGTTCCATTTCGAACAGAATGGCAGCCAGGGTAGGATCAGTCACTTGAGAGTGAACCGGAAGCTGGGCCTGACGCGGGGTGTTCACACTCTGGGACCTTACATATGGCCGTGAGCACGGCCACTGTAATGATCGGTGAACTGGCATCCGAGGTCGTAAACCGGAAGCACGTATAGGAGGGCGCATCATACGTAGCATAGCCGGTTCCGTACCACGAACACCACCGGAAGCAGATATTTGAGCTAAGCCACGCAAGGGCGAAGTCAATTTCGCAACCGGATGCCACATAATTTGACCTACTTGAGAAGAGTCTTTATACTGTGTCTCAGAGGCAGGCAAAAATGTTGGCATAGTATAGGTACCTGCATACATACCCATACTCAGGCGTTGTTGTGGGAACCTTAATCTCTGGTGGTCTAGAAGGCTCGTAGTGACAACAGTCTCGGCAGGGGGACGAGGAAGGAGATCGGAGAAGGTTAGACGAACCAGTCGTTCCAGTGTTAGTATATATTAGTGAACGACCGGAAAGTCCAGGCCTCAACGGGATTGAGGATGGCAATCTCACAATCCCGGGTCCAAATGAAAATTTAGCATTAGGCGCCTCATATATAGTATTGCCTAAGTTTTCATAATCATAAGTCGCCGCCGATCGAGAGATCGGCATTGACTGGCTCTCCGACGCTGACCGTGGACTCGTTACCGATTTCCCTTCGTCGTCGTATCCAGGTGTCCGCTCGATAGGAAGCTCGACCTCCACTTTCGTAGTTGCGCCGGTTTCCATATCTTCGATAGTCCCTTCCACTTGTACGATCTGGGTCGGTTTCTTACCTGATTGACCCTTCGCCGGGTCTGAAATGGAAGAAACATGAGCTGGAGGGGGCGTTTGTTTATCTTTATTTACATTCAATAAACTGACTAACATAGGCCGAGCTGGCGAATCAACAAACTCCCTAGTTTCCTCGATTACGCTAGATCGGGGAGATATAGCTACATACGTCTCACTGGCGAGATTAGTAGATACATTGACTTTATTCTCATCATTAGCGGCCAGTGTCCTGGCCAGATAGAGTTGAAATATGCCGGGCGCCGACATAATACATTCTTCACAGGCCGTATCTCAGTTACACACTCTTCCCTGGCGACACTGCGGGCAATTTGAATGTAGGACATATACAGGCTTGTCACCACCACAAGACATGGATGACATTTGAGACATATTTTGAGCCATAATTTCTTGATAAACGTAAAGAATACTTCCCAAAGGACTTCTTGTAGAATATCAGACGTCTGAGGTAATCCAACTGCTAGTGATTTCGCTAGAAATAGATCAATTTCACGGAGCTAAACAAAATGACTTCTTGATCCACTTAGCAGTAGAAGCAAGATGAAAGTTTGGGTGTGAGCATGTGCGCGACTAGCAGGGGAGAGAACTGTGTCATTCAAGTTCTTACTAGTTGATTCCATGTAGAACAAGAAATGCAAAGAGTGGAAGTGAGGTATGTTTTCAGCGCAAATAACTGACATCTTTCGTTACCCGATTGGGTCTACACCCTAGCGGTATAGTGATCTGCCCTCTGGTAGATATATTAGGATATTTTTAACCTTGCCTAATATGGGCTGACTCGTGATGTAGTGGATAGCGTCCCCGCTTCTGGAGGGACCAACCCGGGTTCGACTCCAGCTAGTACCAGGGGGAGTCCCCTTCTCTCGCTAATATGGGGCTTATAACCTAGAAGCTATACCCGGGACCTTCTGACTTTGATTACCTACCCGACATTCCCGGAGATGACCGGACATTGCCGAAGATGACCGCACATTGCCGAAGATCATCGAACATTGCCGAAGATATGCGGTCATTGCCGAAGATAGCCGGACATTCCCGGAGAATCAAGCGAAGCGACCACCCGCGTATTTGAGGTTTCATGACAAGGGACTACTTTATGCCCGCGGAGGCTTCTCCTCGGAACCGAAAGCGACCGCATCACCACCGAACATGACCGCATCACCGCGGAGGAATACATCCCCAGGGGTCACGTGACCGGAAGTGACATTTGTCGGAACTATATTGAACTTGACCACTATGATCTCCACGTGACCTCTACAAGCAAGATTATCTGCCCCTAAATGCGACCAAAGATGCGTTTTCTATACTACTGATGTGTCTAAGACTATCAGTAGTCACTGTAATTCCAGACTGACATTTATACCTGCAAACACCATAGGTGACTACTTGAATGAAGACAGTCGTTTCTAAGACTGTCCGTATGCAGACAATGATATTTTACAAGCGAACACTAGTGGTGATTGCCAGTTGAGCACATCAGGTGTGTCTAAGATTGTCAGTAAAGTCTCGAACTCGAGACACTGATAGTTTACCTGTGAACACCAGAGATGACTTTCGGTTGCATGGGAACATCAGTTGTTTCTGAGACTGTCCGTAGGGACTGCAAATGCGGACAATGATATTATAACAGGGAACACTGTTAGGTGGTTCTAAGATCGTCAATAGTGACTTGGACTGGAGACCCTGAATTGACCAGCGAGCACCAGAGCAAGTGTGTATAAGACTGTCCGTAATGGACATCAGGTGTCTGTAAGACAGTCCATAGTGACTGTGAAGCTAGGCAATGATATTATACCCGCAAACACCAGAGGTGACTAACTGCCAGTTGAGAACATCAGGTGTATTTTAGACTGCCCCTAGTGACCGTAAACCCAGACATTTACTTTGTAACTGCGAACACCAGAGATGACTATCAGCTGGAGACATCAGGTGTGTATAACACTGTCCGTAATGACTGTGAATCTAGACATGATATTATACCTGCGAACACTAGAGGTGACGAGACTGTCCGTAATGACTGTAAATCTAGACAATGATATTATATCTGCGAACACCAGAGGTGACTGTCAGTTCAGGACATCAGGTGTGTTTAAGACTGTCCGTAGTGACTGTAAATCTAGACACGAGAGGTGACTGCCAGTTCAGGACATCAAGTGTGTATAAGACTGTCCGTAATGACTGTAAATCTAGACAATGATATTATACCTGCGAACACTAGAGGTGACTGCCAGTTCAGGACATCAAGTGTGTAGAAGACTGTCCGTAGTGACTGTAAATCTAGACAATGATATTGTACCTGCGAACACTAGAGGTGACTGCCAGTTCAGGACATCAAGTGTGTATAAGACTGTCCGTAATGACTGTAAATCTAGAGAATGATATTATACCTGCGAACACTAGAGGTGACTGCCAGTTCAGGACATCAGGTGTGTGTAAGACTGTCCGTAGTGACTGTAAATCCAGGCAGAACAGAGTACAAACATTATCCAAGTACTTGATCTAGGGAAAAATAGAAATTAATAGATAGAAACGACGATTACGCAACCATAGAATAAATTAATAACTACTTTGATTTTATCTCTCGCAGTATGGCTATCATGTATTTTGTCTAATCAACATATAGGATGTATCGAGATGACTGAACTGTTAACTGAATAACTTGCCATAATGTAGTTTGGTCGGAGGTACCGTAACCGTACTGTTGTCTATCAAAATAGTTGGGCTCTATCAGTGCAACAGTTGACAATTATCAGGCATAGGGGTTGACAGCAGTCTTACCCCGCCGTGCTGAGTATCTGGAACGGCTAGGACAGCCTTCACATCCGGCCAGTCGTTCACCCAAAACCTCACACCAGACCATCGTCCATCGGCCACGTTCACAGCAAGGCCGTGTATCTGTAATTCAGTTAAATATTGTTATTTATAACGTTCATTTGTCCTCACCTAGGCTTCAGGCCTAATTAAACTACTGCTGGCAGGCAGTCAAACGAAGAACGTGATGGAAATCTCAGACTGATTTATTTGGCCACATTCAAGGCGCATTTGCGTACACTTCGCCATCCATAAGATGGCTTGCGAATCGTGTGTCTCCATTATTGCCGAGCGACATCCGGTACTTTACGGGATTCTGTTCGGCCTTCATCCGGCGGAGAACGGACTGAAGAAATCTGATAAATTACAGGTTCTCATACCACTTCGGAAACAGATATTGCCTGGACTAACAAGATATATAGGTATGAATAACTTTTGTATCACCCAAGAGGCGTTGTAGATCTGTAATTTTGAACAAGTAGGGCAGCACATGACTTGAAAATGGCGGGTTACGTTGGGGTTACGTCGGTAGACTTCAGCTGATTGGCTGACGAAGTCACGTGGTATTGAATTCAGGAAATTCCCTCCTGCAGTTGCCGAATGTAGGCTGAGAATGGATACACACGATCCCAGGGTCAGTCTTACTGCGTATAGATGACCGAGATGGTTACAGGTTGATTCAAGGCGCCCACAACTTCCTGACCACGAGGAGCCGTGTATTACGTCATCACAAACTGTGCATGCACTTGCATTAACATATATGAATATTCATCAGTGCTGGGCATTTACTTGTTATGATCTATCCAAATTACAGTCTATCAACATCTCTCTTTCTTTAATGAAATAAAAGTTCAATATTGTAATTGTCCTATTGGCTTCTTTTGTAATCCTTGAATTACATGTTTCACTTGGATCTAATAAACAAAAAATGTAACAGTTCAATGGAATGGAATTCACTTTCTTGCACACACTTTACTGTCAGTTTTTTTCAGTGCTTTAAAAACAGAACATTTTTCTGCATTAAGGATAATCGTTCAGTGCATAGTAACATTAAATGTGTAACTGTAACTTTAACTGTTTAACGAATGAACACGGAACTGTCAATAATAAAAGAAACAAACTGTCTGTTCTGGGATATTCTGCTAGAACAGTTAAGGCACATTTAATTTCTCACAAAGTCCTTCACCCAGTGTGGTTCCTTCGGCAAGGCTTTGGTGTAAGACCTCCCATTGAAAAGGTAATATCCCGGACAAAAGACTGACAATACAACTTGCAGCAGATCCTTTGTCAATTATATTTCGTGAGTCTTACACCAAATCGTTGCCGTTCCTTCGCTCTCTCTAAGGTCTGGTTGGTTCCACTGGTGGAGATACAAAGGAGCTATTGTTCATTCCAGCTCGATTCCCATTGGCTGATTGTGTGTACATAGGTGTTGTGTTCTGTCCCAGCTGTATCGGTGGAAGGTCTGGTTCGACATTCGGTACATACGTGTTTACCCTTGGACGGATATGCACACGGTTACGTTTGTACAGAGTTCCTTCTTGGCTCCAAACAATATACGTCGGATCTGAGCGTCGTTCCACCTTTGGGACCTTTGTCCCAGCCCGATTTTTCGGGGTGCTGGGAATAAACAGACTGGTCTTGATGTAATTTAGGCATGTCACTAGCACGCTTGTCATAGCAGCGTTTTACCATACGTCGATGTGTTGCTCGCCGTTGTGCATACTCAGCTCTCCGCTGCACATAATTTGACTCACATTTCTCCCTTTTCACTGTGGGGAGAGTAGATCTCGTAGCTCGTCCGAACATAATTTCAGCAGGGCTCATGTCAGTGTCCTGTCGCGGCGTGTTACGCACCTCCAGCAGGGCCAGATACTGGTCGCTATTATCACGTTGTGCCTTCTTCAAGAGGGTTTGGTGACTTTCAAGGCAGCTTTCGCTTTACCATTTGCCTGCTGGTGACCTGGGGATGAGGTCACATGTTGTACTCCCCAGAGATTCATGAAACTGTGAAATTCGCTAGCAGTGAATTGACTACCACAGTCAGATACAACGCACTTTGGAATCCCATATCGTGCGAACTGTTTCTTTAGGCACCTGATTACCTGCACACAAGTTGTGGTTGTCAGTAGGTCCACTTCAATGAACGTGGAGAAGTAATGGACCATCACTAGATATGTTTTACCTTATAGCTCACAAATGTCAATACCGATCTTCTCCCACGGGCTTTGGCCTTCAGGTACGCGTCTTCAGGTGGCTGTTTGAGCGTCTCCTTCTGATTTCTCGGTTTCAGTTCCTGGTATATTTCACAAGCTTCTGCTAGTTGTTTTATTTCTGGGACCATGCCTCGCCAGAAAATGGTCGCCTTTGCTCGGCGCATCATACTGTCGAAGCCGAGATGAGCACTATGTAGACGTGCCTTCATATCATCTCGGAGATCTTTCGGTATCAGAATTCGTTCACCTTTCAGGATGATACCGTCCTGCTGGCTTAAAGTGTCTCTAAAGTCGAAATATGGTTTCACGGATTCAGGTACTTCACTTTTGGCGGCTGGCCAACCATCCTGAATCGTTTTCAGTAATTGTTACACGTCACCATCCCTTTCCGTTGCTTCTTTGACCTCCTGACACCTGCTGTCAGGGATCTCGTCGAGTGTGTTAATGTTCATGATTCTGGTAGAGTTCTCAGCATTGTCGAAAAATGCACGACGCAAAGTATCTGCGATGAAAAGACGTTTGCCTTCGGTGTACATGAAGGTTATGTCATATCTGTATAATATCATCATAAGGGCCTGCAGACTTTTTGGTGTCGGACTCAGTGGTTTCTTCAAGATAGCTTCAATTGGTTTGTGGTCATTTTCTACCACAACTGATCCACCGAATGTGTAATGATCAACACGTTCTAGTCCGAAGAGAACACTGAGCGCCTCCTTCTCAATCTGTGCCCAATTTCGTTCAGCGGAAGTAAGAGCTCGCGATGCGTATTCAATCGGCCTCCCGTCCTGTAAAAGTGCTGCTCCTAGACAATCTTTGCTACTGTCAACTTGCAGGACGAGTTCCTTATCTGGATTGAAATATTCCAAAACAGATGCCTCTGTCAGTTTTCGTTTAACTTTCTGGAAAGCATGTTCGCACTCAGAAGACCAGTTCCATGCGACATCTTTGTGGGTCAGCATGCGAATGGGCTCCAAGTCGCTTGCGAGATTGGGCATAAATTTAGCCAAGTACTGCACCACTTCACACAGTCGCTTGACTTCGGAAACTGTCGGTGCTGGCATATTTCTGATGGCCGCGACTTTTGCTTCGTCCACACCGATACCCTCGTCTGTGACCACGTGTCCCATGAACGGAATCTCTGTTCGCTTCACTGCGCGGCCTTATCGTTGTTGAGCTTGATGTTTCTCTCCTGGCATCGTTTCTGTAAATTAACTAGTTTTGATTCATGATCACGCTCGGTATCTTCCTTGGTTTCACCACATCCAACCACAATCAGATCATCAGCTACACAGAGAACGCCATCCAGGTCACAGAGAGCATCACACAATCGCTTCTGGAATATCTCGTTGCTTACTTTTAGCCCGAAAGGTAGTCTAGACCAACGATATCTGGCCCAAGGAGTAATCATTGTCGTCAGCTTACTGGATGCGTCGTCTAGTTTAACATGCCAGAAGGCCTCATTCACATCGAGTTTGCTGAATATTTTGGCATTGTGTAGGCTTGGGAGGACATCATCGAGGGTAGGTAATTTGTAGAGTTCACGTCTCAGTGCAAGCTTTAATGACTGGGGATCAATACAAACGCGTAATTTACCGTTCGGCTTTTGAACGACAGCCCTCTGGCTCACCCACTCTGTAGGTTCCTCCACGGGGATCAGTATTCCACGTTTCTCCAATGCGTCTATTTCTGCCTTAACCTTGTCTCGGAGGGCTAATGGGATTCTACGTCACGGCAACGTTCTAGGCTGGATATCGGGGTCCACGTGCAGTCGCGTTACACCAAGATCACCCAGGCCAGATTCTGTGTTTACGTTCGCAATGAACTGTTCATCATTGATGGTGATTAGACCCATTATTTGAACGGTTTTCAGACCGAGAAGACAATTCAGATCATTTCCGACAACAGTGAATGTCACATCTGAAATTTGTTGGTTTTGTGGATTAGTCACCTGCAGGGTGTCCTCTCCCAATGGTGTGAGCTTCTGCATAGTTGGCCTAACTTGACATCCGCAGCAGTGTGCAGCTGGAATTCAACGTTGCAACCATTCACTTCCATCATCGCAGCGACATGGCTTTCACCTCTGGATTCAACGACCTGCAACCAATCCGTGTCTTCGTTAACATCATCATCGGAGAAATCATTCGAGTTTGAACCGGATCCCTGTATTGCATGTATTTTCTGTTTACACTTGGCTTTGAAGTGATTTCTGCCACCACATTGATCGCATGTTCGACGCCATGTCGGACAGTTGTTCCTCCCCCATTTGTGTAATCTGCCACAGAATTACAACACATAAAGGGAAGTGGGAAGAGGTGCCGACATACTGACAGTCACATGGCTTCACGGTTTGGAATTTGTGGCCTGGCTTGTCGAGACGGATGGCTTGGTGTTTGAATTTTCCCTCCAAGGGTTTTATGTACTTTGTGTATTACGCGAACTGTTTACCGGATTGGTGGTATGGGCCTTGTTCACTCTTTGGTTTGATGCACTACTATGGCTCGTTTCCTGTGCCTGCTTGGCCGAAAGTTCATATGCACGGCACAATTTGACATTTTTGTTCAGGTCTAAATCTTGTTTCCCTGAGCAAAAGTTCCTGCAATTTTCCAGTGACTGTGAACACGATTTTGTCCCTAATCATCCCTACCTTTTCGCCAAAATGACAGGAATCTGCTCTAGTTTTAAGGTCCGTGAGGAACGAATCGAATGGTTCTTGGTAGGGAGCATTCCAAAATTTGAAACTTTGGACTACAATGCCGGGGAGTACAATAGTCCTCAATTTTCTGCAAGACAATGTTTGTCCTGACGCCTCGCAAATTCAAAGTGTTCGAAAACTTCAAGCATCTGAGGCCCCGCACAATGCAGAATAATGGCAGTCTGCACAGGCTTGTCTTTTGACGATGCCCCACTAGCAAGCAGGTACACATCCACCTGTCGTTTCCATTTTTTGAAAGTATCTGATACATTACTATCGTACAAATCGAGGACTGGTGGCAAACGAAAATTTGATTCAGCCATGGTTGATTATTGAAGTTTATCACTGATGGTAATTGTAAGACGTATGCTTCAGCCCGCTCAATGCTCACGTTTATGGAAAAGTTTATGCAGAGCCCAGTTTTCAACAGCTGTACTCCCCACCGAAACAGTTCCGGTTTCAGCGTAAAACAAATCCCACACCGCTACCACCATGTTATTTATTCCTTACCACGAGGAGCCGTGTATTACGTCATCACAAAATGTGCATGCACTTGCATTAACATATATGAATATTCATCATTGCTGGGCATTTACTTGTTATGATCTATCCAAATTACAGTCTATCAACAAATATATACATATAAATGTGGCATGCCACAAACAAATCTTTCCAATTTAGCTCCCACCACTGAGCAAACCATTATTTCTATTAGTGATTTAATTCCTCCTTCCAATTTCCGCATCTATAAATGTTCCGACTCGAACAGATTAAATATCCGAATGAATAAATTCCACAGACTTTGTAACCACAATGTAATTCCGTCACACAATTCCAAAAATCATGTTTTTCCTTCTCAGCCTTCTGAAAACTGAAAGTTCATTGAACACCATGATAATTCAGACGTCAAATCTATAGGGGTCCAACGGCTTCCAAGCGCGAGTCAAACGGCTTTAGGCCCTATTTGTACCACGAATTCAAGCCATGGAACACACATACCTTTGTAGATCTTACGGTTATCTAGCAAACAGGCCAGGGATCGATTATCTAGCAAACAGTGGCCAGACTGTAATTCTGATAGAGGAGTCCCCTACAGAGAGTCAGTAGGCAGATCTCCTCATTGACGAATGTTCGCGTCCATATTCGAAACAGACAAAAATACTCAACTAAGAACACTGCAAGAGTAAAGTTCAGTCAAAAGTTTTCGAGGATGTCGGTAAGGCATTCGTATAATTTAATCTAGCAAAACCACTAGGAGAGATATATAAGCCAGATTTGCATAACATACAAAGGTCTACATATGATTTTCCATATGTTACCTAGGTTTTGTTTCCTTCAAAGTCAGTGAAGATGGAGCTATGTGCTTCTCGGTGTAGGAAGTAGGAAGTAGGAAGAGTGGAAATTCATTATCAAACATAAGCGCGAAGTGCGAGTCTGATGACATCACGGATGACGTCACTTCCGGGTCAAAGGTCACTTCTGGATCAAAGGTCATTTCGGGTCAAAGGTCACTTCCGGTCACGTGATAGCCCAGCAGGAGTACGCTGCAGTTATTTCAATGTTAAATCCAATGGGGGACTCACTCATGGACACTTGCGTTATGGGGTGTGGCCCCTTGTTTTCTTTGTCTCGAGCTGTAGGACACGATGGAAGGGACCATGGGTTGACTTTCAACCCTTTGACTAACGCAAAGTTACCGTGCGCATGCGCACAGGGCAAGTAGCGTTGGGGTGTATATTTTGGGGTCGAGATGGACCATTATTGGTCCGATTGGGGTCGTGTGAGGTATCAAAGTAAAGCACTCGTGGAAGACCATCCGACTGATATGGAATGGAAGTTACGTGATGGTGCGCATGCGCAGACCGGAAATTATGGGAAAAGGGCATGGGAATGGACGTTTGGGGGCCTGGATGGGCCAATAAGGCTAAGGCGCGCATGGGAGTTGTGGGAAAATGGCATTGGGATGAACGTTTTGGGGTCGTGTGGGCCGCTATTGGTTGGATTGGGTCGTGCGGGGTAACAATGTGAAGTGCGCTTCATATTATGCCATTATGCTTGATATTTATGCCAGCTACACCAAAACCTTTTCAGCACATTGACTATTCTACAAGACCACTGTAATGAAAAAAAAATGAAAAAAACACAAGCTGTTCAGACGAAATCCTGAGAGAAATGTTTACCCGTGAGTAGTATTATAAGAGCATTACAGACCCCCTTTTGACGAGTGCGCAGGTGTTTTCGCGCAGATGACGTCACTTCCTTTTGCGGAGGAAATTGCGGAGGGGTTTCCCAGGGATTCCCCAGTGGGGGTTTCCCATGACGATCACGTGATCAAGGCATGTCTAGACTTGTTCTGGGTTGTACAGTTCTGCCATGCGGAGGATGGGTACTAGTATTTCGCTGACGTCCTAGTAATAAACATAATCTATAGGTGTTGTACCATGTTAATAGGATCAGTCTAGCATCTGTACCACCCTAGGGTCGAGTGTTTATTGTCCCGTGTATCTCCGCAGAAAATCAACAAACAAAATTGGCGGCTCCAGGATGGTGTGGGGACGCCCTTTCCACATCACGGCGTCGATCCTAACCATAGCGCCATCTGCACACACTGACGCAAGGGAGACAACTCGTGTGGACCAAGGGTATGGAAATAGCCGTGTTGGAGCTAGGGGAGCCACTAATGGACCAATGGGGTCGAGTGAGGTATCAAAGTGAAGCTTATGTGAAGGGGCATCTGATGGGCTGGATGTGGGGTTGGAATAGCATCATTCTGCGCATGCCCGGTGGCCCAAGGGTATGGAAATAGCCGTGTTGGAGCTAGGGGAGCCACTAATGGACCAATGGGGTCGAGTGAGGTATCAAAGTGAAGCTTATGTGAAGGGGCATCTGATGGGCTGGGTGTGGGATTGAAATATCGGCATTCTGCGCATGCGCGGTGGCCAAAGGGTATGAAAATAGACGTTTTGGAGCTAGGGGAGTCCCTAATGGTCCGATGGGATCGAGTGAGGTATCAAAGTGAAGCTTATGTGCAGGGGCATCTGATGGACTAGGTGTGGGGTTGAAATATCGGCATTCTGCGCATGCGCGGTGGCCCAAGGGTATGCAAATAGACGTTTTGGTATCTAGGGGAGCCAATAATGGGCCGATGGAGTTGTATGAGGTATCAAAGTGAAGCCTAGGTGAAGGGGGTATTTGATGGCTGGGTGGGTGCATGTAAAATTTTTCCTGAAAAAAAAAAATACGGAACACGGACTTTATCGAAAAACCTGGGAAAATGCCTATATGGGGTATGGGGGGTATATAGATCGCCGGGCTTAACGGGGCTTGTCTATCAATAGAGTTATCTCCCCCTAGTTCCAGGGTGGGTGTATGTAAAAATTTTCCTGAAAAAATACGGAATACGGACTTTATCCTAAATTACGGGAAAATGCCTATATGGGGTATGGGAGGTATAAGACCATCCTGGGAAACCTACTTCTCGACATTTGCGGTATGGGTTGTGGGGTCGCGTTTTCTTAGTCTCGTCGAGACAAACATGATAGGAAGTGTCCCGGCACGAATCGGTGAAATTTTTGAAAATAGTCAGCGAGCCCCATATAGGCCCATACTGGGGTATAGGATCAATGTTTGTCCCCCTGGGAAACGTACTTCTATACATTTGCGGTAGGGTTGTTTAGATTTGTTTTTCACGTCTCATCATTTAGAACACGATAGGAAGTGTCCCCGAGCGAATCGGTGAAATTTTTGAAAAAGTACGATATAGCCCCATATAGACATATATATATAAATATATATTCCCATACTGGGGTATAGGTTCAATGTTTATCCTACTGGGAAACCCACTTCTATACATTTGCGCTAGGGTTGTGGGGTCTCGTTTTTCACGTCTCGTCATGTACAACATGATAGGAAGTGTTGCGGAGCGAATCGGTGAAATTTTTGAAAAAAGTCACCAAGGCCTGGGTAGGCCCATAGGCCTATACTGCATGGCTATGGGTGTATAGGGCCATACGGGGTGGACATGTTGGAGTCTAGGTGAGTCCCTGGTGGTCCAATGGGGTCGAGTGAGGTCTTATTTTGAAGCTCTTGTGGAGGAGCACTTGACTAGTGTATTGTTTGTTTTCAATAGTCTGCGCATGCGCAGACTGGCCCGTAGTATAGAAAGTAGGCATTTTGGGGGTATGTGGGTGTGTGTTTAGGTTAGAGATGGGCTATTCACGGTTCGAATGGGTCGTGTGAGGTATCCATGTGAAGCCTAGGTGAAGGAGCCTCTGATGGCGTGGATGTGGGGTTGGAATATCGGGATTCTGCGCATGCGCGGTGGTCAAAGGGTATGAAAATAGCCGTTTTGGGAGCTAGGGGAGCCACTATTGGTCCGATTGGGTCGAGTGAGGTATCAAAGTGAAGCATTCGCGAAGGGGCATCTCATGGGTTGGGTGTGCGGTAGGTATATCATTCTGCGCATGCGCAGACGCAATGCGGAGCTCTCGTCCAATCAGAAGCGAGTATTTCAAATCCGTCACAGAGCTCTCAGCCAATCAGAAGCGAGTATTTTGACCCGGTGCATTATGGGCCATATCCAAGATGGCGGCACGTATGTTCAAGATGGCAGCACATCCGGTGTCGAAAACTGGCCATTTCTTCGGGATGTGGTCACCTAGTGTCGAAAACTGGACCCTGTATGGGTCCCGCTAGCGCCTTGACGCCATGATATAGACCGGAGAGAGAAAACAACAACAACAAGGATGACACATGAGGGAACAACAACAACAACAAGTTTTTTTTCATATAGTTTATTTTCCCCTCCATCATAACATACCCACGCTGGGGGAGCCGCGTTGGGTATGTTTACAATTCAAGAAAGACTCTTTTCCAATCAGAGACCGCCATTTGCATCTGTCCTATTCGTTCCTGTCCGTTAGATGTATTCTTGTCCAATCAGAAGTCGCCATTTCAGAGAGTTCCTTCTTCGGTCATGTTCATTCTGAACCGTTTATTCTAATCATCGTCGGACAGGCCTGGATATTCTTCGGGCAGCATGTCCTGAAACGGTTGTTTGCGCATTCTGATCGCATTTTCCAGGGCCTCTGTGGGTGGTAAACCCATATCCTCTTCCAAGTGACGCTTGGTCTTCATGATGGACCTGTGCGTGGGGTCCCCTTTCATTTCAAGCGGTAGTAAGGTATACTGTTCATAGATCGCCATGGCTGTTTTCCTGATGCGGGGGCGCATTTGGGTGTACGTCTGTTGTAAATTATCCTCTCCGGCGTCCTCGATCGCTTCAGCGTGAGTATTGATAGCTGCTGTCACAATACGATCCCAGAAGGTAGGTTCTGCCTCACTTTCCTGGGATGAAGGCTGATTCTCTGAGGTCAAGCTCTCCATATCAGTAGATAGACTGTCAGCCATCTTGGATTCGGTATCAGTCGATGCACTCTCATCAATCTCTGTATCAGTATCTGCCTCAACGGGCTCCTCGGCGTCTTCAGTCCCATGTATATTTTTCTGGTGTCGCATCATATCGTAATGTCTGGTGAACGTGCGTTCACACTCAGAACAAGTATAAGCCATGTTGACGGTTGAACGTCGACTGTGCGTGTTTGGGGAATACGCTCGCTTTTATAGACAGTAACGCCCATCAACGCTTAGCTCAACGCTTCAACGCCCTGGTGAATTAGCTCAGAAGCTCTGATTTCATGGAATTGACACCAATTCATCGAAATGCAGTGACGCCCGTCAACGCCCGTCGTTACGCCTTAACGCTCGTCTCAACGCTTTAACACACTTTCTTAATGCTTTAACGTTGTTTAATGATGCGTTCGAACAAATGTTTCTTTTGTGCTATTGCTCTGACATACGCCACTTTCCAGTTCATGCCCGAGGTTTTCAACATCGACGCTGTTCTTTCAATTTCCATATGGACTGGGTCCTTATCCAACAATTTCATATGGGTCAGTAAGTCGACATACTGCTGACGTAAAGCCCGTCGTAGTCTGGGTGCCAATCTGTTATGGGCTAAAATTGCAGCTTCCTCTTTCGAATACCCTTTGCGTTGAAACTTGTTTCCTGTGGCCTCCAAAATCTCGCCCATCTCGGCGTCCATACTTTCTTTGAACAAATCCTTCCATAGCCTCGAGTTCACATTATGTTCTTCAACCTCGGGTTGGGCCTTCACGGTTGGGTGATATTCCGGGACTGATGGTATGAAGCGGACCCGCTGTATGGGGGTGGGCTGCTGCTGCTGCTCTGCCAGGAGTGGACTCGGCGGATGGTGTAGGGGTATATGCCGTTGTGGTGATTCCTCGCCGGGTAACAGGTGGGTGGTCAGCCGACGATCTTCGGGGGTATGGGCTTTTAAATCTACGAACAGGTAGCCGTACGGACGAATTGTCGCTTCTTGAAACGCCCGCATAAAATGATCAATGTTCTGAGGATAAATTCGACTACCAAACACACGGATTTGTGCTCTGTCAATGGGATTGGAGAACAACACAAGGTATTGGCAGTTCAAGGCAATATCTCTGGACGCCTTCCCTTGAGGAAAGAGATTCTGAGTCAAATAGATGACGGACAGATTGCGATGATGGGACCCTTTGGTGAATAGGTCGGCGATTTTCGAATTGTCCTTGGCCGCACTCATCAGATCATCGAGCACTACCACGTTGGTCTGCTCGGAATCGAAGTAATAGGGTTCGTCTATGTCGTGAGGAATTCCTGGGACAAAGCTCACATTCTGTAACCTTGTAGTTTCGTAGGCGGGCTGCCATTGGCTATAACACCAAACAACACGTGTCGGAGCTGGGGTTGCCACACCTCCCTCTAAGAACTTCATCACCCAGGATGTCTTTCCACACCCTGTAGGGCCGCTCACCGTCATCGTATAGGGATGCTCTACTGCTCTTGTTGGACCTATAGCGGGACTCGGCTGTGTCTCTTGGTTGTGTTTGCGTTGAATGTGCCTGAGCATACTATCGCGACGAGAGAATGCTCTCTCACAGAACGTACACGTACACGACATGTTCATCAGTCGACCAATACATATGGACTGATGATGGACACATGTTCATTTCTATATTTAAAGACTCTACCACCACCACCGCACACCACCAACACCACCACCAACGCCACCAATGCCACCATCAACGCCACCAACGCCACCACCAACGCCACCGTGCGGTGGAAACCTTTGCGCGCCGGGGTCAAAGGTCAGTTCCGACCACCACCACCACCACCACCACCACCGGGCGTTGACGCCCGGTGGTGGCGTTGGTGGTGGCGTTGGTGGCGTTGATGGTGGCGTTGGTGGCGTTGATGGTGGCGTTGGTGGCGTTGGTGGTGGTGGTGGTGGTGGTGTGCGGTGGTGGTGGTAGAGTCTTTAAATATAGAAATGAACATGTGTCCATCATCAGTCCATATGTATTGGTCGACTGATGAACATGTCGTGTACGTGTACGTTCTGTGAGAGAGCATTCTCTCGTCGCGATAGTATGCTCAGGCACATTCAACGCAAACTCAACCAAGAGACACAGCCGAGTCCCGCTATAGGTCCAACAAGAGCAGTAGAGCATCCCTATACGATGACGGTGAGCGGCCCTACAGGGTGTGGAAAGACAACCTGGGTGATGAAGTTCTTAGAGGGAGGTGTGGCAACCCCAGCTCCGACACGTGTTGTTTGGTGTTATAGCCAATGGCAGCCCGCCTACGAAACTACAAGGTTACAGAATGTGAGCTTTGTCCCAGGAATTCCTCACGACATAGGCGAACCCTATTACTTCGATTCCGAGCAGACCAACGTGGTAGTGCTCGATGATCTGATGAGTGCGGCCAAGGACAATTCGAAAATCGCCGACCTATTCACCAAAGGGTCCCATCATCGAAATCTGTCCGTCATCTATTTGACTCAGAATCTCTTTCCTCAAGGGAAGGCGTCCAGAGATATTGCCTTGAACTGCCAATACTTTGTGTTGTTCTCCAATCCCATTGACAGAGCACAAATCCGTGTGTTTGGTAGTCGAATTTATCCTCAGAACATTGACCATTTTATGCGGGCGTTTCAAGAAGCGACAATTCGTCCGTACGGCTACCTGTTCGTAGATTTAAAAGCCCATACCCCCGAAGATCGTCGGCTGACCACCCACCTGTTACCCGGCGAGGAATCACAACGGCATATACCCCTACACCATCAGCCGAGTCCACTCCTGGCAGAGCAGCAGCAGCAGCAGCCCACCCCCATACAGGGGGTCCGCTTCATACCATCAGTCCCGGAATATCACCCAACCGTGAAGGCCCAACCCGAGGTTGAAGAACATAATGCGAACTCGAGGCTATGGAAGGATTTGTTCAAAGAAAGTATGGACGCCGAGATGGGCGAGATTTTGGAGGCCACAGGAAACAAGTTTCAACGCAAAGGGTATTCGAAAGAGGAAGCTGCAATTTTAGCCCATAACAGATTGGCACCCAGACTACGACGGGCTTTACGTCAACAGTATGTCGACTTACTGACCCATATGAAATTGTTGGATAAGGACCCAGTCCATATGGAAATTGAAAGAACAGCGTCGATATTGAAAACCTCGGGCATGAACTGGAAAGCGGCGTATGTCAGAGCAATAGCACAAAAGAAACATTTGTTCGAACGCATCATTAAACAATGTTAAAGCATTAAGAAAGTGTGTTAAAGCGTTGAGACGAGCGTTAAGGCGTAACGACGGGCGTTGACGGGCGTC
>JAVTVY010028568.1:0-10304 GCA_036873755.1 Hanleya hanleyi
CGCGACAAAATAAGAACCCGGGCTATTTTAACGCGTTGTCGCTGAGGTATTGATCAATCAGAGGGCATAGAAATCGATAGCCCGGCTACATTGAAGGGAATCCCCTCCGTTGAATGGCTGAAATGACAGCAGTTGTGCTTGTCCTTTAATATTAAGTAGGGGGATACAATCTATACACACTGGAAAGGGCAGTTTCCCATTGATTTTGTTTCTCACTGACGTCATAACGATTGCAATGAACCTTAATAACCTGTTGGTTATTCTTCTTTGTTTGTAAATAAAATACTGTTTTTATACCGTCTTCAATTGTTGTGAATGTATATTGAAAATATAAAGGCTATCTGCCGGTGTGAACTAGACCAAAACAGCCTTTATACACGCATTTATTGATGTAAAAAATGTTTTCGTCAAAATTTCTCATCGTCGGAACTTTTCCCCTAGTAGTATATATAGCACAGAATTCCTCATGCGCGTGGGTGCTGTTGTGCAAGTTAATTCTAGCATTTGACCTGCTGATGTGTATTACTGTGAATGTGCTTTCATTTATGTCGTCTCGTGTATATCTTTGCTTAAATGATACAGGAATTCTTTGACAACGGCTGGTGTGTATGTTATGTCGCATATACTTTGTGCTATATATTCTCTACATCTCATAACTTATCGACAAGCCAGATTGTATGGCAAACCGTCACACCCAACGACAGTCCATTTTCGGTGATTCCCAACGCCAGATTATGTTTCTATGTGTTGTAAAATTTCCCCAACCCTGTCATAACTGTTGGGATTCAGCATCAGGGGATTCGCCAGGGCTAGTGTTGGGGGAGAATGTGGGTGTTTACACTGGACGCCTGTGTGCATATTATCTCCCTGATGGATTTCACCATACTCCACCTTCATCCCCTGAATATGGTTATCAACGACATCCCTGAACTCCCCTCCATTATTTCGTTGCTCTTCTACGACGCCTCCAATACTTTCCTCGATATGTTCTTCTCGTATACATGGGAAGATTCGTTGATACTTCATTCCTCTTGTTGGACTTTTGCCATGTTTTCCTCGATGTTGGTTAGGTCCCAATCTAGCCATTTACTTGGACTCATGTCCTGGTTTTCTTGAAAATGGTATGTTTCATGTTGAGGCGAGATGTGAATGATGTTTGTCATGACAGATGATTATGCTTTGCAATTGAAATGGACACGGTGGCTTCTTCCAACACGTTGGTTGTTGTCGAAAAACAACACGAGGTCGGTGTGGGGTGGGGGAGGGGGGGAGGGACCCTCCAGCGGGGTATCAGCGTTTAATTGTAACCATTTTACTATGGAGCTGTAACTCCCACTGGGGGAAGTCTGGTTTTGCAGCGTGCACAGCGACCTACTTCTGACCATAGAATATGTAAATAAGTTAATAGAAAAAGAAAAAGGTGAAATGAAATTGACGTTTCGGCTGTGATAAAGATTCTCCATGCATCGCACAAGAGCGATACATTTTTTTGGCGAAGACTAATTGGTCACCCCGGTGGCGCCTCTCAGATAGGCAAGAGTAACAGGGTTGCGGCCCTCCAACCACTCACGCGCCGATGTACTCCCATCCACAGTTTTATATTCGTGGTCATTTTCAACAGTATCCTGATATATTTGAAGGTTTTGGGAGGCACCTACGCCAAACGCAACACGCTGCAAATCCTCCTAGTCTAAATCATTTTCTTTCAATTGCACCAAGTAAGTCCTCTATCTAGCCCATTTTGCGACTCTTGCAACTCGGTCCAAGCTGAAGTTCTTCTTCGTAATAGTCTGCACAGACTGTGCACAAATGTGTTGCACAGGCCGAAAGATGCCCCAATTCAACCAAACCATTACCAGTACTTTTCTTGATTTTTTTTTGGCAACAAGTCATTCCAATGTTGTAACGATATCCTGTAATCTACCACGAAAAGGGCAATGGTGTCCTACTTACTGACTTTAATGCGAGCGAAGAACACTGCGCACGAACGTGACCGAAAGCCGAAAACCTCATTTTACAATCCTCCGTCTTTCGGCGTGTCACTTTTGTTTTTCAAAGAAAGTGTCCTTCCACGATCTTCCTATCTTCCTTTCATTTCATTTCAGATAACCATAGCTGAAGGGATACGCAGTATATTACTTTACGTTAATATGTAACGCGCCATATTTATTACTTTTCCCACAAATGAACATGACGGTGAACATTTGCATAGCGGTACTCTGAAGTATTCCTTCATCCGTGTTCCACAAAAAAATGACAAAATTCATTAATTTCTTGTATATACAATGTATAAATCCATGTTGAAATGTTCCACATTGTCATGTTGCATTTTAATCGGCATAAAACAATAACCTCTGCCAATCCTGACTTCAGCACATTGCAGAACAGTACATCCGAACGCAGCCGAAGTCTCAAAATTTAACTATTGAGTTCTCGAATGTTAACCATTGAAATTGTGAAAAACTTGTTTTTGCGTGCATGTCGTACCATGTATTGGCTCATTAGAAACTAGCTACTCACCAAATATATATAGTTATTATGATTTGAAGCAATTCCAAAGTCGTGAACAAAGGCAATGGTCTTGCTGGAACAGGAAAAAGACAAATATTTCAAAATCAGAACATATAAAAAATAATTATTCCGCATGAAGTGAGATCAGTACCATTACTCGATGAAATGAAAGAAGCACTACCCCATTAGATATAGTAGGAGTGCAAACTTGTTAATCGGCAATGTATATAGACGATTATTTGCCAAGGAAGGGTAGGAAGTGTATACCAGTATACGAGTTGTCAGAGCATTTCCATCATAGATCTCTAGATTTGTATCTAATACCGCTTATGCCGGTGCTAGGGGCCGAGTGGTCAAATCATCTGAGTTGCCACATGAACAGGTACAATAAAAGCGTACCTGAGATACAACACATATCAAGGATCGTTAGATTCTTGGTATGTGCTATAGAATAGATTAACCAGAGAACTATTCTGTGAAGTCATGTGACGCAGTCAGTATGTCGGCACCTCTTCCCGCTTCCCTTATATGTGTTGTAATTAGTATAGAAACTGGTAACGTTTGCCAGTTGATGTGACAATGTTTATGTTTCTTTATCTGTATCTGTATGTTTATGCCATGGAATACGTGACCATGTAATATGCCATGTAATATGGTCCTTTTTTTGTCCCCCGCTATTTAGTAGGGGGGGATATTAGAAACACCGGTGTCCGTAATTCCGTAAGATTTTCTTGTCGGGACAATAACTCGTGAACGATTTAACCGATCAACTTCAAACTTGGAGTGTGCCTTGACATTGGCGAGAGGACGGTTGGGATTGTTTTTCAGCAACGTGCATAATCCAATATGGCCACCGTCAGCCATTTTGGATTATAGGCAGTTGGATCTTAGATTTTCTTGTCCGGACAATAGCTCGTGAACGATTTAACCGATCAACTTCAAACTTGGGGTGTGCCTTGACATTGATGAGAGGACGGTTGGGATTGTTTTTCAGCAATGTGCGTAATCTAATATGGCCGCCGTCAGCCATATTGCATTATAAGCAGTTGGATCACAGATTTTCTTGTGCGGACAATAACTCGTGAATGATTTAACCGATCAACTTCAAACTGGGGGTGTGCCTTGACATTGGTGAGAGGACAGTTGGGATTGTTTTTCAGCAATGTGCGTAATCTAATATGGCCGCCGTCAGCCATATTGCATTATAAGCAGTTGGATCCTGTCCGGACAATAACTCAAGAACGATTCAACTGATCTACTTCATATGTGGGGAGTGCCTTAACATTGTTGAGAGGAGGATTAGGATTGTTTTTCAAGGACGTGCTTAATCCAATATGGCCACCATCAGCCATGCTGGATTTCATTGGATTTTAAGCAGTTTGATCTTGTCCGGACAATAACTGGAGTACGATTCAACTGATCTACTTCAAACTTGGGGAGTGCCTTGACATCGGTGAGAGGACGGTTGGGATTGTTTATCAGCAATGTGCATAATCCAATATGGCCGCCGTCAGCCATATTGGATTATAAGCAGTTGGATCTTAGATTTTCTTGCCCGGACAATAACTCGTGAACGATTTAACCGATCAACTTTAAACTTGGGGTGTGCCTTGACATGGTGAGAGGACGGTTGGGATTGTTTTTTCAGCAATGTGCGTAATCTAATATGGCCGCTGTCAGCCATATTGGATTATAAGCAGTTGGATCTTGTCCGGACAATAACTCGAGAACGATTCAACCGATCTACTTCATACCTGGGGAGTGCCTTGACATTGTTGAGCGGAGGATTAGGATTGTTTTTCAAGGACATGCTTAATCCAATATGGCCACCATCAGCCATACTGGATTTCATTGGATTTTAAGCAGTTTGATCTTGTCCGGACAATAGCTGGGATACGATTCAACTGATCTACTTCAAACTTGGGAAGTCCCTTGACCTTGATGAGATCCCGGTTAGGATTGTGTTTCATGAACGAGCATAATCCAATTTGGCTGCCAACTACCAGCGATATTGGATTATGTTGCATTTTAAGCAGTTGCATCTTGTCTGGACAACAAATCTAGAATAATTCAACTGATCGACTTCAAACTTGCAGTTTGGCTTCACATCAGTGAGAGGACAGTTATCATTGCTTTACAGTTACCTGTGTAATCCAAGATGGCCACCATCAGTCATCTTAGATTTTCAGCATTTAGATCTTGTCTGGACAATAACTCTAGAACGATTCAACCAATCTACTTCAAGCCTGGGGAGTGCATGGACATTGGTGAGAGGACAGTTGGTATTATGTTTTATGAATGTGCATAATCCAATCTGGGTGCCATCCGCAGTATTAGATTATGTTAAGCTCATCAGCGATATCTCCATTTTCAAATCATACTCTTTATCAATGATATGAGATTTCATCGACCAAATAAAATCGACCATAGAGGTCCATGGCCCCCGCAGCAGCAGCGCCAGTTATGGTGGATGTAATCCACCATAACTGGTGCTGCAAGACATGGATTCTATAATTCGATTATTTTTGAAATTCTGAGTTCGCTACCATATGTATTCCAATAGTGGTCTGTTTCAATTTTTCAACAATGTTACCATTTACTACTTTCTGAATTTTTAAAATGATGTAGATTCAAATAAATCTACATATGCAAGGTTGTGGGGTATCCTAACCTATAACCAATTTCAAATACGTTATAAATGCTCTGTCAAAATAACATTTGCCAAAATGAAAATGCCTTCCAACCTATCTACTCAACTATTCATTTGTTGAACCTCTTCACAATTATTATAATGGATGGCCTAAAATTAATCTGTCATGGCAATTGTCCAGTAGGCCTACTACACATTTACCTTCATAGTGAAATAATAATTTGAGAATACACTGTATATTATTTGGATCTCACACATAATTAATTCACTAGTAAACGTCTCAACCAGTACTGAAATTCTGAACATTTCAGGTCTTGAATCTAGAATGAGATACTGTTGCCTTAAAATAAATGACATTTTTTCTTGCAGGTTCAATGCATTTTCTGGTTGAACACAGTTGTGAGCTTCATGGTGGATATTCTGAAAGTCTTAACCAATTTGCCGGTGAGTAGAACTTTTACATGGAATACAAACAAATTGAAATCTATCATTTTCTAAACTTCAGAACTGAAAAGATTTATCTTGCTGTTCTCCCTTGTATTTTTCTGTGCAGGGTTGTTAAGAGTATTCATGAAAATGAAAGAAGAAACAAGGAAATCTATTCCTCAAAATCCATAAACAATCTTAATTCCAGAGACTTACATTTGTCACGGGAGAATAGCAAGAATATATTTTCATGATGTATTTGTTCATTGAGCAATGTGTAATCAAACATCTAAATGTAGTTTAAATCTCTATTAGTATTAGACCAGCAGTTTGCAAAAAACTAACTGTTTGAGACTGATGACATCTTTAACTCTACCAACCTAGGATCATGTAATCTTTCAGTTTTAACATATGAGGTTGATAACCAGAGATAAAGGGGTGACCACGCTGTATCCATCTTCACAAGTCCAGGTAAATCTAATTCCCAGAGGGCTTACCTGGACATTTTTGGTGAATCAAATGAGTTCTTGGGTCATTGTCTCTATTATAAAATCATACATTTTATCTCCCACAGTTGTTTTGAATTGGCATGTCAGTATTCCAAGACTGCGGTTTTTGCTTTGATTGACAATGTCAATTTCAGACCGACATCAAAGTAGTTTGGCAAACAGTGAAATTCAAAAGTGTCATATCTCAAACTTGGCAGGAGATTAACATAATGAGCTAGCTGAGCACGTTCACTGATGGTTTGATTTAGAGGAAACCTTTCGATTTATATCCAGAACTAACCAAGCCAGTGTATTGATCCTAGCTTGTGAGGATGGGCTGTATGGTGCTTGATTATCTTCTCACTCATGATTCTGTATCAAAAAAGGAAATAAATCTGAATACTAATTGTTACTTAATCTCTCTACAGGTTTCAGACTCAAAGCCACTGTTCAACAACCTCCACAAGTTCCCTTCATATTTGAGTCTGTATCTACAACAATGCAGTGTCGCTGTAAGTAACAAGTCCCTGGATTCATTTTACTGCACTGCAATGGTCTAGTGGATAAAGCATCCTCCTCACAGGTGGGAGGTTTTATGATCAGTCTCTGGTCAAGTCATACCTAAGACTTGAAACTTTTTGCTTCCTTCATTGCTGTTCAGCATTGAGGGGATAGATCAAGGATTGGTCTATCCAGTCATGGGATAATGTGATTGGGCGAAGTATTGTGTCTGCCTATGGTCGGTTGTTTCATTGAGACGGCACTGCAACAAGGGCCAGCACAACAAACATATTTTCATTTTGTAATGAAACAATTAGGTTTTCCAAAATGTAGCATTGGCTAGTTTGGGAATTCAGCAACTCTTGACCTGTTGACCACAAATCAACAGGGGGCTAGGTATATCATCAGGACAAAATGTAAATTCAAGAACTGACGAGATATCTCAAAATGAATTGCCATGACAGTATTCATGAAGTTTGGTCACATTCCCAGGGGTCGAAATAGGAAAATTTTCTTCAGAGAAAACTCACAGGTCAAATTTAACATGACCTGCTCTATTTATAATAGGACGGCTATTGTTTTTAACCTGTACAAATTCTGACAAAAATAGTCAATCTAGCACCTTTTATTTTTTACATAGGGTGCAACAGATGCTACATGTATTGCCGACTTCTTGCCCTTTAATTTTCTCGGCTTGCAAAACTTTGAGCCAGTTGAAAAGTCACTAGTTTTATGCTTTTTGAGATATATTTGCTGTCAAAGCAGTCTTCCTATCAAGAAACTGAACCACAATCAGGTATCATTCAAGAACCATAACTCGGGTAGTCTCGCCTGGCCTAGACAGGAAGACATCGACCAGCACATGTTGTCAACATGATTATCTACTCCACTTGTTTACCAGGTTACTGGCGATAAAATATTGTGAACTTGCAAACAACGGACAGAAATAAATACTTTTATGGCTAGAAAATTATGGCCTGCAAGTTTTTCTTTATATTTATTCAGCCTGCCATTTTTCACATTGCCTGCTGTGCGAAAGTTTTGGCTTGCTTTTAGCCGGCCATCATTTTGTACTCTGCATTTCACAACTCTAAATTGGAATATAATGCTGAAACAAGATTCTCAACTGTTTCCTGAACTTCAGACTGAGTGATTTGACCATTGACTTTTTGACCTCTACTTTGCCGTACTCAACACAATATCTCTCCCTAACTTAAAACTCAATGCATCATTAATTCATCACTCATGAAAAAAAGCAATATTTTCAATAATATCCTGATTTTTAGGCCACATAGACATAGAGATCAATTCTATTACATGAAACAAGTCTCCCCCAAATGTAATAAAAATGTGACATTGAGCATGACCTCAATATTGGTACGTAAACACATTTTTGTCCCCCGCCACGTAAGTGCGAGTGGGACTTGGAAATGCTACCCGTCTGTCTGTCCGGCCCAGCCATGTTGTGAACGCGATATCTGGAGAACAATTCAACTCATCAACCTTAAACTTGGGGGGTGATTCGACATCAGTGAGAAGATGGCTGGGATTTGTTTTCACCAAACTGCGTTATCCACTGTCGGCCATCTTAGATTCCAACCATCCCAAAAATGTTGTGAACGCGATATCTCGAGAACAGTTCAACCGATTGACTTCAAACTTGGGGGGTGACGACATCAGTGAGAAGATGCCTGGGGTTGTTTTTTTTTTACTCAAAACTGCATTAACCAAGATGGTCGCCATCAGCCATCTTAGATTCCATCCATCTCCAAAATGTTCTGAACACGATATCTCAGGAACAATTCAACCGATCAACTTCAAACCTGGGGAGTGACTTCACATCAATAAGAAGATGACTGGAATTGATTTTCACCAAACTGTGTTAACCAAGATGGCCGCCGTCAGCCATCTTAGATTCCATCCATCCCCAAAATGTTGAGCATGACTTCAATTTTGGTACGTAAACAAACTTTTGTCCCCCGTCACGTAAGTGGGAGGGGGACTTGGAAATGCTACCCATCCGTCTGTCCGTCCCAGCCATGTTGTGAACGCGATATCTGGAGAACAATTCAACTCCTCAACCTCAAACTTGGGGAGTGACTTGACATCAGTGAGAAGATGGGTGGGATTGTTTTAAACCAAACTGCGTTATCCACCGTTGGCCATCTTAGATTCCAACCATCCCAGAAAATGTTGTGGAAGCGATATTTCAAGAACAGTTCAACCGATTGACTTAAACTTGGGGGCTGACTTGACATCAGTGAGAAGATGGCTGGGATTGTTTTTCATCAAACTGCTTTATCCACCGTTGGCCATCTTACATGTAGATTCCAACCATCCCAAAAATGTTGTGAACGCGATATCTCAAGAACAGTTCAACTGATTGACTTCAAACTTCGGGGGTTACTTGACATCAGTGAGAAGATGGCTGGGATTGTTTTTCACCAAACTGCATTAAACAAGATGGCCGCCATCAGCCATCTTAGATTCCATCCATCTCCCAAATGTTATGAACACGATATCTCGAGAACAATTCAACCGATCGACTTCCAATCTGGGGAGTCACTTCACATCAACAAGAAGATGACTGGAATTGTTTTTCACCAAAATGCGTTAACCAAGATGGCCGCTGTCGACTATATTGTTAATGAGATATCTCAAGAACAATTCAACCGATCTACTTCAAACTTGGTATCTCAGATTTTCCGTCCGTCCATCCGTCCCAACCATGTTGTGAACGCGATATCTCGAGAACAATTCAACTCATCAACTTCAAACTTGGGGAGTGACTTGACATCGGTTGTTTTTCAGCAAACTGCGTTAACCAAGATGGCTGCCGTCGACTATTGTTAAAGGTTATACCAAACGACTCTATACTACTTTGCATTAAAACATACCCAGTAGTGTTCCAAACAATAAATTAGTATTTTTTTCTCGAATAATGTGGTCGAAGTGGGTTTCAGGACACGAATAGCACACATGTGAGGGAAAACGTATTGGTGCCGTGACCTCTGGTGCATGACGTCACAACCTGATTACGATTGCGCCGTAAACGTCATAGTCTATGACGTCGGGCGTTGTTACGAAAGATTCACCCAACCGTGTGAGTTCTAGCGTGATGTCGCTGAAATTTGGACGTCACGACAGGCATTTGAGCGAGATCGTAATCATGCAGGTTGTGACGTCACAGGTCAAGCGGTCACAGCTTTCGCCGTTTTGAAAGGGGCATGAAATTGTCACACTTTACTGCTGCTATTTCCAACCTTGGGCAGTTTGAGTCTATATAATCACCTCTACAACAATTTAGCACAAAAAAGTAGCAGATTTTGAGACCATTTTGTATAACCTTTAACGAGATATCTCAAGAACAATTCAACCGACCTTCTTCAAACTTGGGATCTTAGATTCCATCCATCCCCAAAATTTTGTGAACACGATATTTCGAGAACAATTCAACCGATCGACTTCAAACCTGGGGGGTGACTTCACATCAGTAGGAAGATGCAGATCATATCTACTGTTTCATCTCTGCGCTTTCAGATTACAAATGACCTGTCACAGATCCCAGACAATGCAGATAGTCTCTACTGTTTCATCTCTTTGGTTTCAATTTTCTTCATGACCTGTAACCGTGACCAGACAATGCAGATTCTATCTACTGTTTCATCTCTTGGTTTCAGAATTATTCATGACCTGTCACAGTGCCCATACAATGCAGATCTCCTGTT